>OX632362.1:26934415-26964415 GCA_951751655.1 Ophion costatus | reverse complement strand
GACGTTGATGCGCGGGATCCGTGAGTTTTACAATCTCACCGCGAGGGTGCCTGAATGGAGCGCGGAACCGGGTGAAATATACATTTACACTGCTGCATCTATCCGCGAGCAACGACAAAATACACCCAACAGGCGTTATACGTGGCACATAAAAAGAAAAAAAAAGATCGAGAGAGGAGGAGATCATACACTCACGAATGGAGTTGAAAAAAGAAAAAGTCGAAATAATTGTGCCGTAACGTGAGAAGGGAGCAAACCTGCCTTAAGGACACTCACATTCATCAAATACAATTGCACTTGCATTTTTTGCGAAGAACGTACTTTTTCCATTCAGCACTCCCGACTCTTGTTCGACTGAATCAACTTTCGATATGAACGCTTGTAACTCCATGGATTCAACATATATATATATATATATAAATATATGTTGAATCCATGGAGTCCGACCACCACGCGATTTTCCAAGCTGCTACATTTCAATTGCGTTTTTTTCTGCCCTTTCTTGCGGCCATTTGGCGTTACAACCGGATCTGTAGGTGCACATTGAGAATATCAGGTTTTGCATATGTACTTTGGTAATATAGAGCTACCTGTACAGAAATTGTTGTAGGTCGCCATTTAGATCCCCATACCAGTCTAGACTAAAACGCCACGCTCGTACATTGGGTTCTCATTAGGATTCCCATTGAAATACAATTTGAATCCTAAAGAATTTCCATATTATCGAACAAAATCCGATACGATTCTTGATGAATCCCAATGCCTTCCGTACGTTTAATTTTCTGAATAAAATATATAGATACTGTATATTTTATTATTATGTACTAAACGAGTGGATTCTAAAAGTATTACCCTTATCTTAAAAAAGTAGATCTTATAACTCGATTTGAATCACATAACTATAAATCTACTGTGGTTATCGTTTGTTATTTGGTTTAGTGCACTTTGAGGTATTAGGTTGGTAAGAAAGTCTTGCGACACTAATGTGCATGGGTAAATATATTTCCTAGCATACTATAAGATTTTCCGCCTAACGCTATAATAAATGTCGAGATCTACTCTACACAATTACGGAAGCTGTCTGAAATTATTAAGCAAAAACGTCGTAAAGGTCGACGAATTCGTCTTTTTTACGGCAACGCTCGGACCCGCGTAGCCAAAAGGCCACAAGAAACGATTTTGTGCTAAACAGAGCTAAACAATTTGATGATAAAGGGGATCTTCAATATACACTTGAAGAATTTTGAAATTCCAGACTTAAGGATTTCTGGACGGCTGGCACTCAAAGTTTATCAGACCGATGGACACGAGTTGTAAATTAAGAGGGAAAGTATATTATAAATGAGTTTTATCTTAATCAAACGTTATGTTTATTTAATAAAAAAAATTTTAATAAAAATTTGAATTTCATAGAAAAAAGGCATTTCAAATCGAATTTTTGATTTGATTAAAATAATTTAGAAAACAAATTACCGCTTGCTATGCCACAACAATTAGAAAATCACAGTCATTCGTTTTTATAAATCTATCATTTTTAATAAGTACTTAAATTAATTTTTTTATTATTAAATAAATTGACAAAATAAATCAAAACCCTTTACACATCGCTATAACAATTACAAAATCACAGTCGTTCAGTCTTTATTAATCTAAAATATTCTTTATCAAGTTTTCAAATCACATATTTTTATATTATCCAAATAATTGAAAAACAAAAGCCTGCACCTTTAACACTTCGTAGCAGTTGGAAAAACGGTTGATATTAATGGATAGTTTCTTAATTAGTCAGTCAGTGTTTCAGTGTACTCAGTCACACATTTTTCCTTACTCTTATTCCTGAAAGGAAAATAAAACTATTGAAAACTTTTAAGAAACTGGAAGTAACTTTAAAATTCAATAAACTTAAGAGTTGATAACAAGGGAATAACACTAAAAAAACGACTTCGCAGCAAGAGTATTTATTACCCACTAATTGCGATATTACGATATTGGACTATATCGGAATTGAAATATCGGAAAAATCCTTCCAAGATTCCGAGATTCCGATATTCATACCCTAATTGGATACCGAAAGGATTTTTTTTTTGAGACCCAACAAATTCTGACTAGAATTTCAAATAAAAATTCTCACCATGTCAATTGGGAAACAGCGTGAAATCCACTTGAATTTCAATGTGGACTACGTACGACGTTTCTATCAAATCCCTATGGGGATGTGGCAGGATCTGGAGACTGGCCAAAAAATGTTCGCACGCGCAATGCATTGCTTTTCCTTGAGCGTTTGTCGAAAAATACGACGCGTTATTGGTATTTCGGTTTCCTCGGCTCGGGGTGAATCCAAAATGTCAGGTAGACACGTCGGCTAGATCGAAAGAGGGTAAAGGGTTAGAAAAAAGGGTTCAAGGGTCGAACGTTCAAGACGGACGTTGGAGTTTAATTGCCCCATTTGAAGTAGAGAGCAGAGAGGCTTGCAAGGGCTTTAATATCGTCGAGAGATTTCCGAGACTCACGCCGTATGGATAAATAATGTAAATTGAGGATACAACAGGTAATTTACCTGTGCCGGGGCAATATTTATATACGCCTGTGCACGTAAATCGTTGTATACGTGTTTTTGCCGATATACCTGGGACCCTTGAGGACATCGGATGAACGCGTGCCGACGAGACCGAGCCTCGGACCCAAACGAGGAAACTCATCGCCGTCGCGTGCTGCCAACACAGTCGAAATATATTTACGAACCGACGAATGTTGGCACGCGAACGCATCTCTCTCTCTCTCTCTCTCTCTCCCTCTCTCTCTCTCTCTCTCTCTCTCTCTCGGGTTCGTCTGGCTAATTCTGGAACGAGCGGGTGAACTTGAAAGGGTGTTCGGGGACGAGAATAAGGAATTCTGTGACGTATGGAAATTTGCCGCGGCGAAAAACACCTTACAACCGATTTCTCATAGACCCTGAAGCCTTCGAACCCAAACGGGCCAAAACCGAGGGAAAAGAGGAAATCGATCCCGAAGCAAAAAAAAATGTAGACCTTCTCTCAAGTACTGCCAAAATTGAGATTAAAGTTTGCATCCTTAGAATGCAATGAACGTACTTTCCAATTCCTCATTTTCAGTATTATCCAAAATCAAATTTTGCAAATTTGTTGTAAATCGCTAAATAAGAATCCGAAAAAATCTTTGCATGATTATCGTAGCTCCAATCTGCCAACAAATAATTTGGGGAATGGAAAAACAATATTTACGTTGCATTGCAGCGATGCAAACTTCAACGTCATGAAATTGGAGAGGTCAAAATGGCAATGAAGTTTGCTCCGTTGAAATGAAATGAAAATTCTTTTCCGTTTCAATTGCCTACATTTCCGGCCAGCTACGAAAATCACGGAAAAGTTTTTTGGCGATCCTCATAGGAGATCCACAGCCTGCATCTATAATATTAAAGTTTGCATCGTTGGAACGCACCGAAAATCATTTTCTTGTACTTGCCAAGTTTATTCGTCGATCAAAGCCACGGATAAACTATTCTAGGATCCTCGTTGGACACCTAAAACTTGAACCTGTCGAAAACGATTTTGCATGACAATGAAAATTCAGAAAAAATTAAATAAAAAGATTTTTCATTGCGCTCCGACGATGCAAACTTCGGCAACCACTGAAGCTGTAGAAAAAACCGATTTCGACCGATTATCATAACGAAAGCGGAGAAATGAAAAAAAGAAAAGAATTTCCTTTGCATTCCAAGGATGAAGATTTCAGTTCCATGGGGTAGTGTCCGTTCGATAGACTCGCATGCATTGGGCATAGGAAGAAGTTCAATGTCGTGAAATCATCGTACACGAGGTAATTTGCTTCGTGCTCGAAGAAATCAAAGTGAGGAAAAATGGGCTCGAAGACTGCAATGAGATAAATAGCTGGGTATAAAATTTGCCCACTGCTCTCGTTAAATTTGCCATCGTTGCCTTCGGTAATTTTCGATCGTTGCTTCGGTCATTTTTTTCATTTTATATTCATGGTTGCTCTCGGCTCTCTCGTTAATCCGGCCATTTTGAAGCTCGCATTGAGATCACCGCGGACCTGTTGAGTCGTCTGCATAATTCGAAAAGTGTACGTTGTTCGAATTTTTCGCTCTCGACTACCCATTTGCGTAGCTCTCTCTCTCTCTTTCTCTCTCTCTCTCTCTCTCTCTCTCTCTCTCTCTCTCTCTCTCACTCTCTCTCTCTTGCCCTCTCGCTATTAGAGTTCGTTGCGAGGATCGGCAAGAGGAAATAAGAGTGCAGCACACAGGTTGCAAGCTGCATAGCTCTCGGTTGAGCTCGTATGTAAGTAATGCGCGGTGTAATAGCCAACGCACACGTGATCGTACTAGCGAGAGAGCAAGCGAGCATTAAATAGTGAGAGGCTAAAAGAGAGCCAGAGAGTACTTGCAATTAAAGTGTTAAAAAGTGCCGGTGTATTTTCTCTCTCTGTTTCTCTCTCTCTCTCTCTCTCTCTCTCTCTCTCTCCCGCTCTCTCTCTCTCTTGGATTCGCCGGAGCGCACCTCCGCTTCTGATTAGCTTCCTCTTTTCCCACATCACTCTCATCTACTCTCCTTAACCCTCCACGTCCTCTCTTCCTCTTTCTTGCTTGCTCTTTCTCGACTTTTTCTTATATTTTCTTTCTTTACTCCTGTCCATTTTTTTTCTCGATCCTCCCCCGACCGCCTCGCATTCCTTGCGAGATCTTTTCACACAAGAATAAAATGTGAGAATCACGGTGAAGAAAAAAATTGGAGCGGGGGAGGAATTTAATTAAGCGTATGTACGAATAATTATTAGCTTATCGAGTGTTCTGTTTTTTTTCCGAGATATTGCAAGAAGTCGCTGCCTGTATGACGGATAAGGGAATATGGTTGAATCAAGACGAGAACTTGCATGTGTGTATGTGTAATCGAACGTATACAGGGTGTACTGTTAACTGTGTGCTGGGATTTTAGTTGGAAAGTTCAACGGTTTTTGAGATTTTGGGCTTGCTGTTGTTTTGTGAAAAAAATCATCTGCCTTTGGTTTTTCGCATGCCATTTCTACAAATGCTATGAATCGACAATAACTAAGCAACTTTTTAGAGTCATTGGCACGATATGCGTAGTACATTTTTTTTACACCGCAGGCCATCAAAGTCAGTTTTTCGAATTGGTTTGTATAAAAATTCTGCATAAGATCTTTTTCCATAAGGTTTCCTTAAGGTTAAGGTTCAATTTAAGGTTAAAGAAAAAGAATTTTCCAGATGAGACAAATAGCCAAGAGTGTTTAAAAAAAAACTGGGTCGAAAAGAGTTATCATTTGTAGAAATGGCATGCGAAAAACTGAAAGCAGATGATTTTTATCTCTAAAACCGTGGGACTTTTACTGTACTGAAATTCCAACATATAGTAGGACATGCTCTGACCTATTGACAGTGGTAGGATTATCCATTCATAACAGGACACCCTGTGTGTATATATATATATATATATATGTGTGTGTGTGTGTGTGTGTGGGTGTGCGCGCGCGTGTGTTGAATTGGATCGCAGATAAACACGATGAAGCTGAACGGTGCTAATTACGTGTGTATCTCCTCCCCGCGTTAATTAATCACCCTCCGTCACCCTCGTACGTCTCTGTCTGTCTCTCTCCCTCTCTCTCTCTCTCTCTCTCTCTCTCTCTCTCTCTCTCTCTCTCTCGCTCTCTCTCTCTCTCTCTCTCTCGTACAGAAAGTCACGAACTAACGATCGATTTTCGTGGCAAATCGATTCCCTAATTAGTTATTCGCTCGAACACCATTCAGTGTATCGAAAGACGAGTGTACTCGTATATGCTCTCGTACAACGAGATTCACGCCGGGATTACTTCGAGCCAATTGACGCTCCGCCAGTACTTCTGTATATTGAAGACAAGAAGAAAACAAAGTTCTGTCGCGCATCGAAACATTTTTCGAATAGGCACGAGAACGTTTATGACGACACACTCATCTATTTTTTCTTTGTTTGCTGAATTGTTTGTTCGTTAAATTCACGATAGAAATGAGTTAATTGAATGCCTTGCGAAATTTTAGGTATCTAAAATTGTGAATCTATAATTTAATTAATTCAAAATTTGAGTTTATAGAATTTATACAAAAAATTGAGTTTATCAAATTTACATAGAAAATTGAGTTTGTTTGACGGCGGCAAATATAGGTTTATAAGATTCATGAGGAATTGATCTAGTTCATGAATTAAAAAAAAATTAAGCCAGCTAAATTCTTAACCAAATTACATTCATGAAAATGTTCGGAAAATAGAATGAATGTCATATATAAACAAAATCAGGTGAGTTGAATTAATTTAACAATAAATAAATTTATCTTTAAGTTAAATTAAAGATAAATAAATTTATTTTTCAATTATTTGAAGTAGAAATGGATTTTTTTTTCGATTATGCACAAGAATGATTATGACGACACCCTCATCTATTTGAAATTATTACGCGAGGAGGCAACTCGCAAGGGTTTATGTTTGTTTGTTAAATTCATGATAAAAATGACTTAATTGAATGTCATGCGACATTTTGGGTGATTGAAATCATGAAGAATTAATTTAATTAAATTTAAAATTTGAGTTTATCAAATTTATTTAACTAATTAAGTTTATACAACGCAGGCGAATTTAAGTTCATAAAATTGATGAGGAATCGAAGTTCGATGAATATTAAAGGAAAATTGAGTCAATTAAATTCTTAACCAAATTAAATTCATTAAAATGTTAGGAAGATTGAATGAATTTCATACATAAACGAAATCAGCTGGTTACCTTATAAATTAATTTTATATAATTGTAATTTTTTAACTCAATTATATTCAATTTTTAATTACTTATAAATAAATTACTAACGTGAGCAAAAAAATTTTATTGAGGAAGTGTTGATATTTTCCTTTGGGAATTACAGAAATATGTGTAATTTGAAAACAAGTCGCATTTCATAGTCCTGTCGTCGAACTCGATCCGAAATCGTGCATCTCGCAATTAATCCCATTACAAAGCCCAACCAAAAGTGTATTCGCAAAAAAAAAAAACTGAAACCAACTTCCGCCCATACATCCCCGATTCACTAGACAAACATTCGAGTCCACCCACTCGTTTATTCTTAAATTCACGGTCACCGCGGCCGGCGCGAAAATAGCGGAAGTCCAAATTTGAGAAAAAGGTTGAGAAAGTACACTGGAAAAACGAAGAGACTCGCAAAAAAAAAGAAATTCGAATATCTCGTCCGGGAGGTTCATAAAGTGTGTCTCTGGCACTGTTGATCTTCGACAAACATACGATACGAGCTTCCGAGAGAATATTTTTCCCGCCAAAATATCGTTCGATGAAGAGCCAGGAGAGCGAGACAGATCGAGAGAGAGAGAGAGAGAGCGAGTAGAAAAGTTTTCTCTTTTTTTTTTGTTCTAGGCTGTGCCGCTTTTTTTTCTTGATAGTGGGGACTCTCTCGCTCGACACGTGTCCAGCGATAGACATAGGGTGTGTATATATATATATATATATATTTGATTCGTGTATGAATAAGTGTGCATGGCCCGCGTGTGTGTACGTGGTGATTTAATCTTGTCTACTAGTTACGAGAGAATAGTACACACGCGTAGTAATAACATCAGTCTAATCCCACGCGTCGAGACATTCTTTTTATGGTCCAAAGACTCGCGGTGGAATATTTATATATATATAGATACATATATATATATATTTCGCGGCCCGAAAAAAGATACATTTTCGTGATTTTTTTCTGCAAAAACGTGTGCAGGTGTTCAATTTTTTTTTTTTTATCGAAGACTATACTTTTAAGTATTTTTTACAATTTTTGTATTGAAAAATATTTAGGTATAAATGTGGTAGATACAATGGTTTGTGCAGACTGATATTCGAAAAACGTCCTTCGCGGTGATCACTGCTACTAGGAAATGAAAAAATCAAACGCATTCAGATTTTGCATGAAATTATATTGTGATTGGACAAAGGAGTTGATAAAATATGCATTTTGAAAAAATGGCCGCAATCCAAAGTGGAAGTCTAGATTTCCGGTGTAAAAAGGCTCTATTTTCGTTGACAAAAAACTATGCATCGAGGAAAAAAAAATTTGTTCAAGCACTGCGTTGCGATGTGTAAGAAAAAGCGGTAAAATTTAAAGTTGATCGGTGCAGTGATTTTTGAGATATCGTGATCACGGTTGGCCGGTTCGCGGACGTAACTATAAACGCCTATAGCTCCGTCAATTTTGAATGGATTGACTTGGAATTTTTTGGAGAATATTTTTGAAAGGTCGTGTCTCAAAAATTTGTCGAAAACAAAAATTCGATATTTGCAAAAATTTCAGCTAGGTAAAACATCTCTCAAGGCAGTATTCTAGTCTAGAAATTTGAAAAAAAGTTGATTTTTGCGCATCTTCTTGAAGTGTAGGCTCTTAAGAAAATGGTCCTCGGCGTGGATTCTTAAGCAGCGTCGTGCATGACCGATACTCGGAGCGGTGACCGCTTAGCCGCACACCAGCTGGTACGTCAACCAGAGACCGGAAGGCTAATACTCCTGAGACCATGACGGTGAAGTTGGCATCATTGGAATACGACGAAAATGATTTTTTTCCCCAAATTTCCTTTGGCAGCTTTGAGCTACTAAATCTGCAAAATATGATTTGGAACAATGATGGAAATAAGAACCTAAAAAGAATTTTCGTTGCATTCCAACGATGCAAACTTCAACCCGATCTGAGTCTATTGGTGTAGACACTTGAGTAAAACGCCTGTGCCATAGAGGAAAAATCTTTTCATTTTCTTATTTCCAATCCCATCCATCCGAAAACATATTTTGAAAATTTGTTGGAAATCACGAAGGAAGAATCCTAAGAAACGTTTGCGTGATTTTCGTAGCTCAAATCTGCCGAAGAAGATTCGAGCTTTCTTCAAGCAAACGTTTGTGCTTTCCTGCAGCACACTTTTATCAGCTACCGAAATATTTTGAATCAAATCCGCTTGTAAACACTAAAATTACCGTTGCGTTACAACGATGCAAAATTCGTCATTGGCCAATGCTGTATAGGGTGGCTCAAGACGGCTGTGGATGTAGCGAGAGTTAGGTTAGGGCAATACGTAAGAACCCGCAGGGTTATACACTCGAACTCAAAGGGTGTCTCGAAATAACCTGACATTTAAAATTGTACGTCATTTTTTTCGCGGTGAACATAGAGTACTAATATTTGACAACTGGCATCAGGAAGTGGTGAGCTTCAGTCATGGACAATAACACGATCGAGCAACGAATAGAAATTGTGAAAATTCACTACAAAAATGGTGAGCCACAGTAAGTGCGAGTGTTGACGAAAGTCCTTCCACCTCGATTCGCCATCGTGCTCAGCAATTGAACAATTCAAGATGCTCTGTGCAGCGGATATTAACGAAAGATCTGCATATGCATGCCTACAAGATCCAATTGACACCAGAACTGCAGCCAGCAGACCATGCCCAGCGCCGTACATTCGCCAATTGGATATTGGAGCATCAACAAATCGATGGTGATTTTTCGAAGAAAATCATCTTCAGCGATGAGGCGCATTTTCAACTTAGTGGCTACGTAACTAAACAAAACCATTTATCGGATATTGTCTTCCGCACATAACCTCCATAGTTGTACCTTATATTAAAATTAAAATATTCGTACTTTTCAAATAAATAGTACGTTTTATTAATAAATTTAAATATCTTCTAAATGACATTATAATTAATAAATTTAAATGACATTTAAATTTATTAATAAAACGTATTATTTATTTGAAAAGTACGAATATTTTTATTTTAATATAAGGTACAACTATGGAGGTTATATGCTCGTGTACGTGTTCATACGTCAATGTGTGCACATCACACGTACGAGATGGAGCACTTAGTCTCGCGAGAGTGTTATTGTACTAGAAAGGTTTATCACTAGATAAATCGGTTATGGAGACGAATCACTCTTTTATCTCACTTCTCCCCCACCTTCTCCCACAACGACTCCTGTCACGATTGATCCCCCCCCCCCCCGTCGTCCCTTACGTTCCACGGCACTTGTTATCTCACTCCATCTCGCTTCCTCGTTCTATGCGACGATAATAATACAAGACGTCGGGATGAATGCGCAATCTGACGGAGTCGTTCTCGCGGGCGCCTTTCGACGAGAGCTCGCGGGCGCGCGCGAGCTCGGCCGACCTTGACGGGAGATCACTTTTCCTTTACGATCGATGGGAGTCTCCACGCGCGTGCCTCGATCCCGACGCGACGTATACGCACGGACACATGTACATAGGTTTATATATACATATGTATATAGTCGCTATTACAAAATCGCAGTGGCTCGCTGCTGTTCACTGGTTTTCTCAGGCTGGAAGGGTTGGAATAGGATGCTGAATTTCTAAAGTGGTTAGAATGGGATGCTGAATGAGAATTCCACGCTCGGCGGCATAGGATGTGGCGATTGGAACTATCGTTTTTGGAAATTTCAATTTTTGAGAATTTCGATTTTGGGTTTTCGACGGATCCTTTGGATTCTCAAAATATAACATTTCGAAAGTATTCTTTGAAAATTTCAAGTCGATCCGTTCATGATTGAGGGAGTCGTTGGCGTTTATAGGGTGGTTCGGCGAACCGGCGACCTTCAAATGCGTTTTTGTCAAAATTTACTCAAAAACTTTTCAAAATCAGACTACGATGACTCAAAAATCACTGCGTCGATGAACTTCATAGTAGACAAGCTTCTTTTACACGGAGCAGGGCTTGAACGAAGGGGTTTTTTTGTTAACGAAAATAGAGCCATTTTTTTTACCGAAAATCGACATTTTCGTTTTGGACGGCGGTGATTTTTTCAAAAATCAGTATTTTATTAAATCCTTCGTCCGAGAACTGGATAATTTCATGCAGAAGCTAAATGCGTTTTGTTGTTTTTATTTCGGATAATTCGTTTCCGGGCAGCAGCGGTCATCGCGAAGGACGATTTTCAAACAACGGTGCATAAACCATTGTATTTTCAACATTAATAAACCCTTTTCAATACTACATTCGTGAAAGATACCCAAAACCATAGTCTTCAGTGTAAAAAGAAAAAAATTTAACTTGCACGCGTGTTCCCAAAAAGAATTCACGAAAATTCGCCTTTTTACGGGCCCGGTGTGAAACGATTGTATCCGTTAAAGGATATAGGAAATAGTCTTGTTCGCTGTATACAAAAAATGTTTTTTCTTTCAAAAATATGAAAAATAATGTTTATGTACAAAATATATTTTCAGATGTATAACATATATATATTTTTTAATATCTGTTTCTAAATGTATGTAAAATATATACTTTTAAATATAAAATAAATAAATACAGAATCCTAGTATACAAGCCTTAACCCCTTCGTTGGCAGAGAGAATTCGACAAAAAGTGCCCAAAATGGGAAGAACATTTTTTTTATCCTGAAAACTTGTACGCTGGGGTTTTTGAGGGTGCTGATTACGAATCTGAACTCAAAATTCAGGAAGTCACAATGAGGAACAAATATGGCGAATGAAAATACAAATAATACAGATTGATTTAGATGAAACTCGGGACTCGTATAGGTTGTGTAGGTCACTGATTATGAGTCTGAACATAAAATTTGCAAATACAGTTTGCGAATACAATAGCAGTCTGTATGAAGTTGAAAAAAAATGTAAATTTTGTGTTCAGATTCGTAATAAGCGACCTCGAAAATTCCAGAGTACCAATTTTTATCTAAATCGAGTAAAATTTTCAATTCCGGTCCGCCATTCTAGCGCCGCCATTTTGAATTTTCAAATTTAAAATTCAGATTCGTAATAAGCGACCTGAAAAATCCCGGAGTACTAATTTTCATCTAAATCGAGTAAAGTTTTTGATTTTTGTCCGCCATATCGGCGCCGCCATTTTGAATTTCCAAAATTTGACTTCAAATTCGGATTCAGAGAGCCCAAAAACTCCCGAGTGAGGCTCCGATTTCAAGTCAGAGCAAGTTAAATAGGGAAATAAAGGTTAGCGCACTATTGCGTTAATGCCAACGTTAATACAATTCATTCCCAAAATACAAGCGAAGTGAATTTCCAAAATCCGCGCGAGGAGCACCGTGCTCGAAAGTACAAAGCCATCGCACAGTCATAGAAAACTTATTATTTTTCATAACTCATCCTTTCGTAGCTTACAGAGCGACGGTTCTTATCGCTGATAAATAAATTTTCGTGCTCGTTGTGATCGCAGTGCCGTAAGAAATCATTCGGCCACTGCGAACGCGTTAAACACGCAATACTTCACCTCGATCAAAAGTTTTTTGGCTACAGTCTGTCGGAACTTGTGGCGTGTTTTTTTTAAGCAGTGGCGAACAAACGTCTTTGACAATTTCTCCGGTGACTAGTTGATTCGGTTGGGGTGGCTTTTGAATTTTAACGATTGACGCGAAATGTTCACTTGCCTAAAGCTACTCTTAGCTAGCTTCACTGAAGCAAAATAATTCGTGGCATTTCCACACGTCACAGACGTGCCGGAAAGCCGCACATCCAAGATGATAATCATGGCAAATAATTGAGTCGATGTCTAGTCTAAGACTAATGGAATTATTACACGTGAGAAATGTCGAAGAATGGACAGGCAGATTTTTCGAAAATACTCTCCTCTCTTATTATAAAACTCTCGCCCTCTATGATGTTCAAGCTTGCATCGTTGGAATGCAATTAACTTTTTTTTTAGTTTGCTGACGTTTTATTTTGCCTATTTAGGCTATAAAAATCACTGAAATGTTCTTACGTATACTCACGAAATATTTACGCCCTTAATCTACAAATAAGTTTTTCGACAATAATAAAAAGAATAACGACAAAAATGGTAAAAAAATACTTAAGAATTTATTTTAATTTATTTCGGCGTAAATTCCTTCTTTATTTTTTAAGACAATTATTCAAATATCTACAATATACAACTAACTTTTAGATTGCTGACATTTTATTTTGCTTATTTAGGCTATGAAAATCACCGAAATGTTCTTACGTATAGTCATGAAAGATGTACGCCCTCAATCTGCGAAAAAGTTTTTCGACAATAATAAAAAGAATAAAGACAAAAATGGCAAAAAAAATACTTGAGAATTTATTTTCATTTCTTTCAGCGAAATTTACCTACAAAATGCCTTCTTTATTTTTAAGACTATTATTGAAATATCTACAATATAAATATGTGATAAAGGATTTGACACAGCAATAAAAATAAGCAAATAAAAAATGTAAAATGTTTTTACATTTTACATTCATTATTTACATGATTTTCGTTGCATTCCAGCGATGCATACTTTAGCCCCATATTTCAAAAGTATATTCTCTTTTTCCTCGCGCTTTTTTATACAGCAGATTGAAGTTTGCATCGTTGGAACGCAACGAAAATGGTTTTTTTTCAATGACGCAAATTTCTGTCCGCATATATTAACGACAAAAATCACAACCATTTTTTAAATTGCTGATTGGAAAACGAATGATCTAAATCATAAAAAAAATATATATATATATTCCTATGCTAAAAATGAGGAAATAAAATATTAAAAAAAAATATATTCCTTGCATTCCAACGATGCAAATTTCAACACCATTTTTACAGTATCCGTAACACTATGCTCCTACAGTCTACATTCCATACCGCGATACGCTTCGATCAGGCCTATCCGTGGATCGAATTATTTGGAAAATTGATCAGGTCGGTCGGCGTTCGAAATGTTGCGGCTTCGGCTAACACTCGAGAATCATCCGATCGATCTTCATCTCTTATCAGAACGATCGATTCATTGTTCTCGCTCTCTTCATCTCCCATCGCGGAGTTGGCCTCCTTTTCACATTTGACTAGCGAGTCGTGTCGAGGCCAGCATCATCATTTACAGTACATGGCATTCGGCTATACGCGTGTGTGCGTGTCCGTATATACATCAGCCAGTGACACACTCGTCTGAGAAATTTTTCATGCCATCTAGAAGGAAGGAGAAGCCAAATGAGCTAGAGAGAGCGAGAGAGACAGAGAGGGGGAGGAAAGAGAACAAACGCGTGAGATTTGCGATAAACGTCATTCGTAAATCACTCACCGTGTCGCCAAGATTACAGGGTCGTCGACACTTATAAGTCTAACGAGTGTGCGAGACTCGCATATCCTTTTTCGTTATGCCCTTCCTTTCGTTTTTATTCCTTCGTGGTTCTCTCTCTCTCTCTCTCTCTCCCTCTCTCTCTCTCTCTCTCCCTCTCTCCTTTTCCATCTACGCCAATCAACGTGCATATTCATCTGCAATGGTGATGAAGTTTGCATCGTTGGAGTGCAACGAAGATTTTTATTTATTCAATTCCTTTATTTCCCTTACCATCTCTGAACTTTTCTTCCGCACTTTGAGTTCTGGATGTCCAATAAGGATCCTAAAAAACATTTGACCATTTCGTACCCCAAATTTTCTAAAAATTGGGCTCTACGAAAAAATAACATAAAAATAGTTTAATAATAAAAAATAAAAAATAATCGTTGAAACGCAACGAAAATTCTTATGTATATTTGCACTTCCTTATTGGCATTGCCACACGGAATATTTTTTTCCAACTCGCACATCACCCAATGAGCAGAAAAAAATTGGTCGGAAGATTGTGATAGCTAAAAACAGCTAAAAAAAATTGATCCCATTATTTTCGTGCGTACCTGCATATATCGTAATAACCGGCGCGACCACCAGACCCCTATGATAACGCGATTCGTATCCGCGGAGCAATGAAAACGCGATCAACAAACGTCAATAATCGCAATGAAGAATTAACGTGAAAAAAATCAAACAACGCACAATCGTGACGCACAAACCTTGGCTTTTATTATCGTCCACGTTGTCGAAGCCGTTTTGGATGGATGTTCGGTACAAATAATCCAAGTTGAAGACCTCCGTGTGTCAAACGGAACGAAAAAAATAAAAATAAAACAAAACAAAACAAAAAAAAAAACGAAAAATATAAATAAAAAACGGCGGGAAAACAAAACGAAAGAAAGCTCGGTGCACGATTGAAGGGCGTAACTAATGCATCGATTAGGATTCTCTCGAGGAATCCCGAAGCATCACAACGACACTGTTAATATCACGCCGGTAAGTCGAGGACGAGGAAAGCGACGATAACGCAACAAAGTACTGTGCTTCGCTACGTGCACGATAACAGACGATAGCTCGGCATGGCCCAACGCTACTACACGTGACGTACATTGAAACAACACTTTTCTTCCTCTCGCGCACTCGTTTTCCCACTCCCCTCTCTCTCTCTTACACACACTGAGCTTTTTCTCTCTTTCCTCGTTCAAATTTCACGTCGACCCACTGTTCAATTGGAACGACCGAGGAACGCGAGACGAAAGCGGAAGTGGCGCGTGTGCGAACGAGAGCACGTGGGTATATCGATCTCTTGGATCTTTCTCCGTCCTGTTTCTTCGTCGCTGATGCCAACGTAGATCGCTAGATCCTCATGATGACGCGAATTTTCGATGATTCAGCGGAGGGGGGCTGCTTTCTTCGGGTTGCTAGATCGGCGACGATTTTCCGGCGAATCTTCGCGCCTCCGGCGAGTGTCTCGAGGAGTATAGTTCGGGACTCGGGAGGAGGAGGAATTGGAATTGGCTCTGGCGATATTTCCATACGAGAGAGAGAGAAGCGTTGTGTGCCAAAGAGCGGGGCCTGGGTGAGACACACCGGTCCGGGCTTCCCAGGGTCAGCCGGCTGGCAATCTCTGGGCTCTTTCTCACTTTGCAGTTGTCGCGGTGGCAAAAGCACCAGCAGCTCGATCTACCGCGTACGACGTCAAAACTCTACACGTGTCTGACTATTTTTTTTTCTTCCTACTTTTGTTTTGTTTTTCGTTTTTTTTTCTTTCAATAAATACGCGCGTACGCATTTATACGGAAAGTCTTGCACATTTCGACGTTTGGTGCGAATGTGTTGCAAAGCGCACAAACGCCACTTCTACCCGAGCCTCGTGTGTTGCGCGCACAATATCGCTCTCAAGGACTCTCCCGCGGCGTGCGCGCGCGCGCGCCCGAGTCTCTCCTATATTCCTTTCTCTTTATCCTTTCGCGCGAGCCTTTTTCTTTTTTATCCGGCTAACCTTTTTAAGCGGACTTTTAATTCATCGACATCGCCACCGACTCGCTACGTCGTGTCGCTGGGCTTTTTAAACACACGGACACGCGTGTGGGCTCGTGTGGGAACAGAGGCGCGATGCAGTTTAACGTTGGCGAGTGGGGGGAGAGATGCAACTCCAGGGATTCCACCCTATTGGTATCGATACGCGTTCATATGTTTTCTTTTTATCTCGCGCTACGTCATCGCACCGTGCACCCGAAGAACGGCGAGTCCTTATTGCCCTCGCGGTTTTCGCGGCGACAAATAATTCCGAAACTATCGTCAAGTTTTTTTTTACTCGTAACCGCGTGATTTTATTCCTTCTACTCCGTTTTTTGCGTATCGAATTCTTCCACAATTTTCGCAATTTCGAGATTATTCTTTTTGCTCCATTTTTTGGTATCAAATTTTCCCAAAATTTTCGTAATTTCGAGATTATTGATCTTTTTACTCCGTTCTTATTTCCTGTCGAATTTCCCGAAAATTTTCGTAATTTCGAGATTATTGTTCTTTTTACTCCGTTTTTTTTTTCGTATCGAATTTTGGCAAAATTTTTGCAATTTTGCGATTATTCTTTTTAGTTTTTCGTTTTAGTATCGAATTTTCGCAAAATAGATGCGAAAAAAGTGATATTGCGAATGGCGGTAATCGATTTTCGATCGGTGTCGCCCGTTGACGGCTTGCGGCTCGTTCCGATCCGATCTTCGAGCTCGCAAATTGTCACACCGCGTTCTCGCGCTTTGATAGCTCTCCCAACTCCCCCGTCGGCTTGCGGGGCGAGAATCTTCGTCTCGTTGATCCGCGACGAGTCTCGGGCTGGCAAGGTGAACCGAAAGGATTCACTTTTCCTGTCTCGAAAGCTCGAAAGCCTCCCCGGGTGGGCTTTTGCGGGAGCTTTCTTCCGTACCAGTTTTATCGCACCGTCGTATGAATGAGCGCGAGACCCACGTGGAACTCCGGACGATCGTTTTCTCAGTGTCTTTCTCTTTTATTTTTTCACGAGGCTTCTCATCCGTCGAAGGATTCAAGTGCACGATAAAATGTTTAAATCGCGACGTAAACACTCGCGCTATTATTCTCCCCCTGCTTTTGCGCAAAAACTCGCCGTCACTGACACTTTTCCGTTTCGAAAGTGAGCGCTGTGCGTCGGTCGGAGAGAACGAGGGGAAAAAACAAAAAACAAAAACAATACACTTCTTCGTTTTTCACTGTCACTTTATCCGAGCCGCGTACGACTGTCACCTCTCTTTTATCTTGGCAGAGAAAAAAGTCCGAATTGCCGCACTGTCCGTCTCGAGGGGGATGACAAAAGTGTGATCACTTGTGAATAAATAAGAAAATATGAAAAGAAATGAAATAAAATGCAATAAAATGAAATAAAATGAAATAAAATGAAATAAAGTGAAATGCAATGAAATAAAATGAAATAAAATGAAATAAAAAGAAATAAAATAAAATGAAATTGGCTCGATTTGGTGGAAATTCGCGTAGGACGGGAGATTTTTTATGATGATGATGATGCGAGCGATGACGACGACGAGCACGTTCGAAAAGACCACGAGGGTCTCGAGCGTGAGCGCGCAACTTCACTTTCGCCGAGTTGTGTGTTGGCTCTCGCGCTCGCCTTCTCCGATTCTCCCTTCTCGCTCGTTTCTCTGTTTTTTTGTTTCTTCTCTCTCTCTCTCCCTCTCTCTCTCTCTCTCTCTCTCTCTCTCTCTTTCCCTGTAGCTCTCTCTCTTTTTTTTATTCGTTCACCTCTTTCCGCTTCTCTCGCTCTTTTCCTTCCTCCTCCTCGTCCTCGTCGTGTGTATTGCTCCTCAATGCTGCCCTCTTCCTCTATCTATCCCTCCCTTTCTCCTTGCTCGCTTGTAAGCGCACTGATACACTGTGCGCACGCACACACACACACACTGGTACTCGCGACGCGTTTTGAACGTTTCCTTCGTGGCCCTCTCTCTCTCTCTCTTTCTCTCTCTTTCTCTCTCTTTCTCCGTCCCTCTGTCTCCGCACCTCTTCGCGCTCACTCTCACTCTCACTCTCTTTCTCTCTCTCTCTCTACACGATTTTGTAATCCCTTTTACGAAACTCGCGGTTTCGCGCGCGACCCTCTTGGCGCTCTCGCGGCAGCAGCAACTTCTCTCTCCTCACTCACACTTGTAGCTGCGCACGTTTGTGTGCGGGTGTGTGTGTGTGTGTGTGTGTGTGGGTGCGTGTGTGTGTGAGAGTACGAAGTAAAAGTCGTCGCGAGGCACTCGCGGCTAACTCGACGACGACGGCGTGGCGGACGGTGAGAGACCGACTGGCGAACGAGAGGAGCTCCTATTACCCCGGCGAGGTTGTGACTGCCTGACACCAACACGAACACTGTGCCACAACCAGCTCGCGCGGACAACTCTCTTCCCACTCTTCCGGCGACACGAGACCTCTCACGTCGGAGACTTTCCGGCTTCCGGAACTTCTTCTTCGTCCTCCGCTTCTGTTACACGCCTTCGTCCCCTCTTCTTATCTTCTTTTTCTTCGGTTCTTCCGGTTTCTTATTCCTCCACGGTCCCCGACGCATCTCCGTCGTCTTGTTCTCTTCGTCGATCGTTTTTCTTCTCCTGTTCTTTTAGATCATTGCATCCTCTTGTTTGGTACCTTGGAATATGATTTTCGCTGCGCGTCTTTTTTCTTCCTCGTTTTCTCTTCTTTTCGTTGGGCTCCTCTTTTCTTCCTCGTTGTTTTCTCTTGTTTTTTCGGCGCTTCTCTGTGCTTCCTCTTCGCTTTCTCGGTTTGTTTTGGTGCAGCTCTTCGTCTTTCGCCGCTTCTTCTCCGTCTCTTTCTCTTTGTTGATCTGCTTTCTTCTATTCCTTTGTTCTTTGTCAGTTTGCTTGATGCTTCGTCTTGGGCGACTGTTTTTCCGTCGAGCCGCTCTGTTCATCCTCGTTGTTTTCTCTTCTTTTCGTTGCGCTTCTCTTTTCTTCCTCTCCGTTTTCTTTTCTTTTCGTTTGGCCTCCATTGGCCTCTTTCACTTTGTGTTATCTTCTTCTCTATCCAGCGCTTTTGTTCACATTTTCTCGTTACTTCCGCATTGTTATCTTCTCTTCTTTATCGTATTTATTTTTATCTTCGTCGGTCTCCGTTTCTACGTTCGCCCCCTTTTTTCTCTGTTTCTTCTCGTCTCTTCTTTCTTTCCGCCTTCCGCCTCTTCTTCGTCGTCTCTTTACCTTCTTCGATCCTGTTTCTTCCATTTCTTCGTTCTTTGTTTACTTTGCTTGATGCTTCGCCTTGGGCAACTGTTTTTGCGTTGGGCTGCTCTTTTCTTCCTCGCTGTTTTCTCTTTTTTTCGTTGCGCTTCGTTTTTCTGCCTTCTCATTTTCTCTTCTTTTATTTGGGCTTCTCTCTTCTTCCTCTTCGTTTTCTCTTCTTTTCTGTCCAGAGCTTCTCGATTACTTCTCCTTACTTCCGCATCTATTTCTTCTCTTCTTCCTCGTATTCTTCGTTTTCGTTGTTTCTTCTGGTCTCTTCTTTCTCGTCCTCAGCTTCACCTCGTCGTCTCTTTACCTTCGTTGGACCTGTTTCTTCTATTTCTTCATTCTTTGTTTCCGCTGCTTGTTCCTCGTCTTGGGCTACTCTTTTCGTTGATCATCTCTTCCCTTCCTCTTCGTTTTTTCTCCTTTTCTTCGTCTTCGTTTTTTTCTTCTTTCCGCTCGACCCCTCTTGTCTTCCCCTTCGTTTTTTCTTCTTTTTCGTCCAGTGCGTCTCGTTGGCTTTATCTTCTCACTTCCGCATATACATTTGCTTCTCTTCTTCCTCGGCCTCCAGTCCTCCCTTTTACGTTCTCCCTTCTTCCGGTATATTCTTTCTCTTCGTCCTCCGATCGTCTTCTTCGTCTTCCGCCTTCGGTCTCCGGCTCTTTCTTCCCCTTTCTCTATCGTCGTTACCTCCTCTTCTTCTATATTCGTCTTGGTCCTCCTCGTCCCCTCTTTACTCGATCTTCGTTCTCCCTTCGTCCTCGACCTTCCCCCTTTCGACCCCTCCTATCTCTTCTAATCATTACATTCTCAACCTCTTTCGGTCCCTGATTTCTTCCTCGCTTCTCCCTTTATTCGCGACCGCTTACCTCCGTGGCTTGTTCGATATCCGCGATACTCCTGTTTCCAGGAGTATCCCACTCCTTCTCCAAAGCTCGCCAAACTTGAGTATCCGACGCTCACCCTCGCTGGACTGAACTGGTGGAAACTCGACGAGATTGACGTCACGTCGATTGTACTCCAACCGCCGAGATACTATCGCCATGGGGAATTTTTCGGGAAAATCTCGTGGCTCGTTGATCAACGCCGTTATCAATTGTCTCCATCCTCTTGCCGCTCACTTTTCTTTCGGTCAAATCTTACTTTTCGTTCTTTTCCTTCAAGTTTCTCGTGGAAAATGGTCTCTGTTGTTTTTTCCCCTCTTCCTCTCGATCTCTCTCTCTCTCTCTCTCTGTCCCGCTTATTCGTGGTACACAGAGTATTCTCTCGAGAGAGACATTCGAGAGTTGAGCGAGGTTCGGGTTACGCAATGCTGTATACGAGCGAATATAACTACTAACGTAGCCTCAACTCCTTCTCTTAATGCTTTTCATCGTCCCTTCTCTTCTCTCCGCTCTTTTTTCTCTGTTTCTCTCTTAACGTTTTTCTTCTTCTCTTCTCTCTCACTCGCGCTGCCTTCCACCCTTCTTCCCGTCCATCCTCTCTCTCTCTCTCTCTCTCTCTCTCTCTTTCTCTCTCTCTCCCTCTCTCTCTCTCTCTCCCTCCCTCTCTCGCTCGCACACACTCTCACTCTCTTACTCAGTGCTCACACGCGTCTTATCTCTCGCGCGCAGAAAAGTAAGGAGGAAAAAAAAGCCTCGTAGATACCCGATGTTACTGGTCCCTCTCTCACGATTCTTCCTCACTTTCTCTCTCACCACTATAGAGATACGATATTTCAAGGACAACCACAACAATCCAGCGCAACCAGAATTGATGTGTGTGTATGTATGTATGTGTATATATATATATATATATATACATATACATATACATGTACATATATATATATATATCACTTCTACCCACACAAACATACAGCTAGTCTCGCAACCCCTTCACTTTTCGTTTTCTCTCCTTTCCTCTCCGACTCTTCCTCAATCATTCATCCGATCCCTCGCGAGCGTCTTGCGCCGCTAATGTAACTCGAGGACGCACATCCTTTTTATCGCTGCGCCATCCCATTTTCCCCAAAGCCGAAAAGCCACGTACAACAATAGAGGCCTATGATCAATCGATCGTGAAAAATTCGTTCGAATCGATCGAATCGTGCTTTTTTTTGTCGTTGTGGCTACTCGAAGCCCTCGAATCTGCCTCTCGAAGTTTTGTTTTTTTTTTGTTTTTTCGATACTCCGATACCCGTTCCATCGACTCCGCGAGTCTTCGCTGGTTGCGGTAGAAAAATAATAGTCCGAAGAATGCTCGTTGACCATATCGCGGTCGTGTAAGTTGTACGTTTTTATTTCATGAAAATGTTTTTTTTCTTGTTGCCTCGATCGTTGGGGGCTTTTCAGATCGCGATCGGTAGAGTCCGAACGCACTCGACGCGAGCGAGTCTCGTCTCGCGGCTAGGCTCTCGCGCGCCCGTTGGTTCGTTTCGTCGCGCGCGCGGTTTCAACTTTTACTTTCAGCTCTTACACAACGCGAGCGCGCTCACGAGATCGCGCGCCCGCCCTCCACCAACGGCAAACATCGTGAGGGCGATGTATATAGGCTTGGACGGCTCAACAGGCCACTCCGAACATTTACATGCGCATACATACGTTTACTAACGTGCGCGTGCGTGCGTGTGTGTGTGTGTGCGTGCGCGTTCGTATGTGTGTGTGTGTGTGTGTGTGTGTGTGTGTGTGTGTGTGTGTGTGTGTGTGTGTGTGTGTGTGTGTGTGTGCGTGCGTGCGTGCGTGTGTGTGCGTGTGTGTGAATACACGTATCCACGCGTGTATATTAATTAAGTGAACAACCGACGTGTACGTGCCGCAAATAACTCGCAGTCTACACATTATTAATGTATTGTAGCTACTTGTTTATTTTATTTTTTCGTTTGTGCATCTTCGATCTATTCGTATATTCGTTTTTCAAACAATAAATTGCATATATTCGTTTATTATATACACTCGTTTTTTCAACCAAATTATATTTTTAACTAAAATATAATCGTTTCTTAAATAACAGATGGCATTGTTTTGTGGTTTTTTTTTATCGCGTCCACTAATTGCAAGGAATTCACTAATTGCGGGAATTAATAAATAATATTACTAATTGCAAGAATGTAGAGAAGATCTTTTCTTTCTCGTGAAACTGTCCTCTTCTCGATTAGCGATATAGTTTCGATTTGATAAATTGTAGGATATCATTTGAATTTATACGAGCTATACGATTTAATTTAAATTTATACGAATTATAGGATTTAATTTTAATTTATCTATTGATTGTATATTCGGTTAAAAATAATAAATGGTATTTCTTTTGTGGTTTTTTTCCGTGTTTCCTCCACAGAATTCACTAATTGCAGGAGTTAAAGAATGTAGGGAAGATTTTTTTCTCGTGAAACTATCCTCTTTGCGATTAGCGATGTAGTTTTCATTTTATGAACTATACGATATTTTGATTTTTACAAATTGTACCATTTAATTTTAATTTGTACGAGTTAATTTCAATTTATACGAATAATAGGATTAATACGATTTAATTTCGATGTATACGAATTATAGGATTAAATTTTGATTTATGCGATTTAATTTTGATTCATAAGAATTACAGTTCACTTTTTACACTTTTGTAAATATGTATCTCTCTGACTATCGTCTATAGTCTCTTCGTGTCGGTTCTTCGTACTACTTGATACGTGTGCAAACGGAAGTCCAGACTCGTGAGTCCGCAGAGAGCCGCGGGGATCGAGAGATACATATATACCGGATGAGGCAACAACTATTAGCGGTGGAAATGTTTTCTTACCTATTAGGCTCAGAAGAAAACTTTTTCTACTAAAGTTGCATCGTTCGAAGGGGGCCATCGAGGGGTAACTACGAGGCTCATCCAGGTGGAGGCGCTTCGGACATTTCAAGGTCCCCTTCATTTTTCGCAATAGAACGACTGTTTTTTTCCAGAATTTTATCAAGGAGATAAAAAAAGTTCACATACCAAAGTTCGAGATAATCGATCAAGATTTGGCATACAAATTGATGAAAACAGGAATTTCAATGTTTTTAGTCTAGAATCAATCAGAAGAATGGTCCAAACAGTTTCCCAAACAAACTCCCAAAAATGTGCTCAAAGTTACGGTCGCCACTTTCAATGTACGCTTACAATCGGATTTGCATTGATGGTATTGTCTGACTGACTGATCTGAAGTTGATAAGACTTAGTTGTGAACGATGTAAGCAAAGCCGCACGACTTATTTGGATTTAGCTTAGTATCAAGTATTGAAACCTCAATCAGAGCCTGTTCGTTAATACAGACTGACGTCATTAATGAGACAATCAATGCGAATCAGATTGCGTGCATTGGAACTTGTGGCCATTACTTTGAGCACCTTTTCGGGAGTAAGTGTTCGCACCGTTGGTTCAATTGATTTTTTGACTGAAATCCTTGAAATTTCTTTTTTTCTTTTTTTTATATTAAATCTTGATCGATCATCTTGGAATTTGGTGAGTGAACTTATTTTTAGTTCCTTGATAGCAGTCTGAAAATAAATAGACGTCCCATTGTAAAAAATGGAGGTGACCTTGAAATCTCCGAAGCGCTTCCACCTGGATCAATCTCATAGCCTCCACTCGATGACCCCCATAGAACGATGCAACTTTCGTAGGAAAAGTTTTCTCCTAAGTCTGATAGGTTAAAAAATATTTCTACTGCTGTTGTTGCCTCACTCGGTATATATATGCACACATTCACATGATCTATATACACAAATACACGCAAGTATGTGTGTGCACAGTAGAGCCGCAATAAGTATGCGAATGTGCCGTCATAGAATCGCCCACACTCGAGCATCCAGCCGAGGAGAGAGGGAGGAGAGAGAGAGAAAGAGAGAGCGCACGATATTATTAAAACTTGCCGCACGAGACTGCGGCTTGTTTATTTTCGACATTTCCCTTCTCCCGGTCAGCTGATATCTATTCCACGTGAAAAGGGAGAGAGTACGACGATTCGCGACTGTCCTTAACACCGATACCCCTCTTCCCACGCTCATGATTTATTTTCAAAATGAAAAAAGATTCGATTCAATTTCAATTCATTAAGGCCTTAGGCCACAGTAACGGGTATAAAATCATGTGCGAATTTGACAATTTTTTTTCGTATGAAAAAGTAATTCACTCATATCATTAATTACACATCTATTTAGTATAAATAACAAGCGGATAGAATTTTTTTTTTTTTCGATGTACTAAATGGTCGACTACTAATATTTTCTTTTGTTATCTTTTTTTAGGCGCTCCGCGGCGTGAAATTCAGCATCCACAATTTTTTACCTAGAACGAAAAACAAAAATTCTCGTCAATCTACATTAGAATACCTAGGGAAGTACGTACGGAATTTAAAAAGTATTGTTTAATTCAAAAGTTGTAGGTATTTGAACTTAAGAAATGAATTTTCCGTGAAACATTTGGTTATAAGTGCTTATAAACTGCTCATAAAATGAAATGTTTTCGATTAATCAGAAATTCCGTCCGTACTTCTCTGCGAAATGCAATTAGGAACGTAAATTTTAAATTTGAACCAAGTCGGGTGAAAATTGATGAAGTTATTTGTCACGCCAATTGTAGAAAAGCTGTTTCGAGAAGTTTCGAGTAATCGGCCATTTTGTGAATCGAAAAAAAAATTCTAACAGCTTCATATTTATACTAAATAAATGTGTAATTAATTTTATGAGTCAATCACTTTTTCATACGAAAAATAATTGTTAAATGAGCACATGATTTTATACCCGTTACTGTGGCCTAAGGTCTTAAAGGTCGTTGACAATCTCACTTTTTTAAAATCAATCTTTATTTTTTTTAAAGTTACGTAAAAACGACAAGTTTTCTCACAGATCTCGTTTTCTCGAGTTTCAATTCGTCGCCACTTTGTTAAAAGAAGAATGATTTAAAAAATCGAAACTTGTCAACGGCTCGTATTTATTGTTAACTTGAACAACCCGTTTGGTATTGAGATTCCGATGGACCGTTTAAGCCGGAGTGTCCACCGCCAAACGTCGCGAAAGAATGTTTACCATCCGCCATGTTTTAGTTGTTTTCCGTATGTTTTGGTAATTTTTTTAAAAAAGCTCTCAATATATGTACCTTTGTCTTAAAAATAATCCGCTCCTTTTTTCATCAGTTTTATTGTACCTTAGTGTTAATAAAATGTGATTTTTTTCACCAACCGTTTTTCAGATCGAAAAATCGTAATTTGGCCCTTTTTTCCGGCCTCTAGGTAGATGTAGCCCTTCGATTCGCGTAGAAAAAAAACGAAAAAAGTTTTTTTTGCCAGCTTTCGAGGTTTCCCCCTTAATGGCGAGAATACACGGATACTCGACTGGCGCAGAGCTCGCGACTGGAACTCCGTACATGAGTGTAAACGGGTTTTTTGTCCCTGTCAAAAAAGCTCGTCCCGAAGGTTGGTGCACGTCTCGAATGGGGAAAAAGTCTTCGAGAAAGAGGGGCCTCAAGACTTCCGGTCTACAAGGTTGCCCGCGCGTGTCTGCTTTTCTCTTCGTACATCTCAGGCGCGTAACTTTTGAAAAAAAAAAACACCTTGGTGCACTCTCTGGAGCCTCTTTCATCCGTATATAGTTGTCCCTCGTTTTTTTCAGCCTTCTCTCTTCTCGTTGTCTCTTCTTGTGCGATCATTCACTTTCTCACGTAAGCATTCTCGGCGTTATCCCTGGGCCCCTCCGTCTTTCCGTTTCACTCGAAGTGAAACGAGCATGACGTTACCAGTGCGCAGCTGAGCGCGGCCGGCGGAGCCCGTGGAGCCTGTGGGGCCCGCTGAGCCCGCGCACAGGGAGCGCAAAAAGGCTGAAACTCGTGCGAGCTTGCGAGGAGAGGGACTGCCGCGATGCTAGTGTAACACCAGCGCAAACGGCTGACGACCATACGCGGCTGCGTGGCTACACACGTGGAACGGATACTTGTATCGGCTCTATCTGACGTATTTGACGACTGTGACGCGAGGCACCGTGGAGAAATAGCGGCGGAGATATATACAGGGTGTCCCAGAACTGATGGTAGCCCATGAAATGGGGGGTTGGGGGTAAAATTCTGAGTCGATTGATATGAGTATGTATGGGTCTCAGATCAACCGCTTAATTGTTATTAATTTTTGAAGGCGCGGCCAATCAGGTGCGCCCGATGAGCCAGCGTGGGACTGCTCGGGGCAAGACGAATACGCGGGGTAAGATGAATCATAAGCCTAGCCACTAAACAGTGTGTGCGAGCACAGTGCTGCCGCTGGTGGTTGGCGGGGGGAGGCTGGTGAGGTGAATGAGGGTGAAAGTATCAACGGTGGCGGAAGCACGCGTCTACAGTGAAAAAACAATATCGATTTTTTGACAAAACGATGTAATTTTTGGTAAACTTCAACATCGTTTCAGTTTATTTGAGCTGCTGATATTGATTAGATAAACACAATTAAAGTACTAATTATTAATATATTAAGGTAGATAAACACAATTAAAGTACTAATTATTAATATATTAAGAACGGTTTGTCAGAATTTTTCAAGGTTATTACCTTGAAAAATGCTGACAAACCGTTCTTAATATATTAATAATTAGTACTTTAATTGCAAAAATCATGCAATAGCATGATTTTTTGTTAATTCGTTAACCGTCTAATGGGGCAAAATGAATACAAGCAAATCCGGAATATTTTACAACGCGCCACTATTTACGTTAGAATGGTAATTGGTTCCTCTTCAACCGGTGTTTCTACCAGGGGAATAAAAAGAACTTACAAATGATCAAAATGATATGGAGGCAAGATTATTCGGACTAATCCTACAGAACTTTAACGATTGGCTTACCAAATTGATGATATTGAGAATGAAACCACTTTCATGTGCAAAAGATGCCAATAATTCGTGTCCCATCATGGTCCCAGCGCTGTCTCAGCTCGCCCCGCATACGGGGTAAGATGGGAAAAATAAAGGTCCCATTCAAAATATATACTGCATGGTACAAATCAGAAAGGCTGATTTTTTGCTTCCAAAATTAAAACATTAATAAACGTTGATTAGTTGAAAAAATAATTACAGTTGACTGACTCATATATGTATTGGTTTATTTGAACATGACCTTTGTGAGCGATACGCAGCTCATCGGGCGCAGTTGATTGGCCCACCTTTAAAAATTAATAATAATTCGGTGGTTGATCTGAGACCCATACATACTCATATCAATCGACTCACAACTTCACCCTAACCCCGAATTTCAGATTTCATTCATCATTCTGATTTACCATCAGTTCTGGGACATCCTCTATAATACCTTTTGCGAGAACTCATACGAGATTTTTCGGCTGGCGTTCAACAATTTTTACACTAGTCTAGAATTTTTTAATATTTGTTTGTGTATTGTTACAGAACAAAATTAAATCAAGACTAACATTGGATCACGCACTAACATGTTCTGCATCGAGATAAAAAAAAATGAATACGCCGATATTCTTTAAAAAAACATGCAAGAGGCGCTTGAGCACTAACTAAAACATTGTTCAGAATCCTCAAATTTGGCGAAACTTTAGTTTTCTTAACATACTTCAATTTTCCGTTGAGAAAAATAATCGATTTTTTTAACTACCCTAATGTATACAGTGCTGGAGAAAATGAAGAACATGGAGAACCAGTGTAGAAATTCGTTGGGAAGTCCGCGGATCCTACCACATCCTTATAGAGATTTGATAGGGATGTCGCACATAAGAAGTCCACAATGGAATCCAAATGGATTCCGGGCTATTTCTCGATTGACGTGGCTTGAGAATTTTGGTTAAATTCTCAAAGTGGACTGTTTGGGTCTACCAAAAAATATCATTCCGTGAAGCCGTGCACAAAGTCGTTAGGTAGTCCCAAGATGCACCCACAACTCTATGGGGATTTTTGTTAAGGACGCCACACAAAGGGAGTCCTCATTGGGATCCAATTGGATTCTGCACTATTTCCCGATGGACGCCGTTTGAAAACTTTTACGTGTACGTGTGTGGGGATATTATGTCAGAGTGCACTAAAATAAACAACAAACAATAATTACAGTGGATTTTCAGTTATGTGATTAACAAGATTTTTAAGATATACTTTTTCAAGCGATTTATCCTTCGTTAAGATAAGACTTATGCTTCTTTAAGGGGTCTTCTCACTTTAGACGCTAAAAAAGGCTATTCTCATTAATTATTTTGATAGCCTTATATCATAGATATTGATATAATAGTTGGTACGCTTAACAAATACACTTTCGAAATACATTAAAAAAAAAAATATTTATCCAAGTCACGCCTTATAGACGAAAATGTTAGTTAAAAAAATGTCCTAAAAAAATTGCAGGTCTGTGCTATTGATGAAATCTCGGAGATGGATCATTCGAAACAGAAAAATCAAACGGTTTTAGATTCAGTATGTTAATGGCTACAGCGCCGATCATACGACGTTTGATATATGCAAAAATAACAAAATGGCGGACGTTTGTCGAAAAAACAAAAAAAAAGGTTTTTTTTCACTGTTTTGGGCAAAAATAGTAAATATAAAAAATGGCTTTTTTAGCAGTTAAAGTGAAAAAAACCCCTTAAGATCCACTCATTTGGAATATCTATATATTTTCTTTGAAAAATTCAACGTACAGAATGCGATGGCATCTATAAAGAATCGTATCGGACTCCGTTCGATAATGTGGAGATTATTCGGGATTCAAATTGAATTCGTACATTGGATTCCAATGGATTCCAATGTGAGAATCCAATGTGCGAGCGTAACGTTTTAGTATAGGGATGCCATGCTATGCCCCATTTCATCCCTACAGGAAGAGGAGGGACAAGTATGGGAATCCAATCGGATCCCTGTGACAATTTCCGTACGTGAATGTTAAGTGAACTTGGCGGGGTGCTTACTTAATTTTGTCCATTGGAATGTGTCAGCAGATGCAATGATGTTCAGAAGTCAATGAGAATGTTATGTATAGTTTTCTATCATATTGTTATTACATTTTATGGATAATTAAAGTAATTAACAATGTAGCGTTTGAACACCGAACCGTAGTGCAAACATCAGGCTGCAGTGTTCGGTCTAGTTTTGGGGAATCGTGTCAGTTGTGGGAGCCAGAAAAAGACGTGGCGATGTCGGTGACGTGGGTCGGTGGTGGTGGGGGACGAGAGTTAAGGATGTTGAGTCCCAAATCGCAAATGATGATAAAATTCTGAAAATTTGGTATGTTTTTGTATGAAGTATTTCAGAGGTCGTGTAAAAATTTCACGACAATTAGGAAGCTAGTTATTGAACAATTAATATTCACAAATTAAATGTTGTTTTATGGAAACTGATGTAACTTTGCAATCAGTTTTCTTTTTTGACCTCTCAATTTTATAATATCTACAATATACTGAAAGCAACGAAAACAAAACGAAGTTTATTGATAAATTTTTTTTCATTTCTTTTAAAAATTGTTCTTAACAAAATGTTAATTTTTTAATAACGAGCTTCCTAATCGTCGTGAAATTTTAACACGACCTCTTAAATACTTCATACAAAAACATACCAAATTTTCAGAATTTTCTTATCATTTTTTATTTCAACCCTTGAGGAAGGT
>OX632362.1:26812837-26934215 GCA_951751655.1 Ophion costatus | reverse complement strand
GGACTTTGGACTAGGGTAACCTAGGTTAGATACGTTCCTAACGAGGTGACCCATCGCCCCCTTAAGGCTTTGCATTAAGCTTCCTAACGCGCTGTATATATTTTCATATATAGTGGGAAAAGTATTCGATAAAATGAGAGATTCTTCTATTTTTACAGGATGCTGTGCAATTGATTTCACCCATTCTCTTAGGGAAGAATTTCGATATATTTTACTATTGAGCTGCTACGAGCACTTGTCTATTAAATTTCTACTGATTTTTTTTATATGCTTCAGATTATGCACACAGCCGTGTTTGCCTGGAAACTCCAGCAGCCTAACGGCTATTCGGGCTAAGTAAATAAATCCAAAGTCGAAAGATTTAGCTTGGCTTCTCATGAAAAAGACGTCTCAAGCATTTCGCCTGTTCAGTTTTATTCGCATTTCGCAATTACATGAACATAGAAAGAAAAAGCGTATCGAGTTCCACCGATTGCCAGGACGAAAATGGTATTGGAGAAAATAGCGGTTACCGAAAGTTTCACTGTGAATTCCTTAGTTAATGGCAGCGATTAGTCTGCGAGCAGAAGACTCACTCTGAACCAAGCTAGTTGCGCTATAAATTCGGGACCACTGATTTATTACTCATACCGAGTCGTTACGTGAGAACAACAGCTCGAAAATACAGTCAAAACCGTGATATTCATAAAAAAACAAATCATTTGCAAATTTATAGCCGATCGCGAAAAACCAGCAAGAAATTTCCCATTTTCAATGATATTTTGCAGATTAACATGTCAAACTTTTCTCCCAGACAATCAACGTCACTGGTCCTCTCTCGATATATACAACAGATGGCAAAGCTTAAAAAAAAATTTGTTGAAGTTTGCATCTTTGGCATGCAACGATTTCAAAATTTCTTCATTTTTATTATCATCCAAAATCGTTTTTGTTTTCTCACATTAAGGTCGTGAATCGCTAACGAGGATTCGTATGTACGACTTTTTATACTCGTAGTCTTAATCGGTTAAAAATAAATGCTATCAATTGAAAAGAATTCATTTCCGTTGTTTTCTTGTAATAATTATTAGATTTAGTACGTTACAATCATTTTATAATTAGATTTATTTTGTTAACACTTTTCTCGTAATCATGATTAGATTTGATATGTCATAATAATGTAATGATTAGATTCATTTTTTATAATTATTATTATCATTATTATTTTATGTTATAATGAGAATAATAATAATTATTATTCTTATAATAATTATTACAATTGGATTTATTTTATGCGCGCGTTTCTTTGAATAATAACTTAATTCGAATCTTTAATAATTCCTTGAATAATAGTAATCATAATAACAATAATAACAATTATTATCATTATAAGTTATGATACGACTTATTATAAGAATAATAATGAAGAATTTCAATAAATATTTAATAATAGTTATTAGAGTAACGCCTTATTAAATTGCGATTTTTTAAATATGAGTTCTTTTTATTAGCCACTTTACACGTGCGACTTTAAATTCACGATGGCAGGAATTCCAAATTGGAAACCCGTCATATTCGGAAAGAGACCAAAATAATCCATGGCGCTTTAAGCACGAGCGTTATAGGCAAAAAAAATCGCTATTATCATTGGACGTGACGTCAAAACTCGAGGAGTCTTGACGTTACGACCGGGATTGTTACGGGCTCGATGTAGCACCACGGTCACTGGAACCAACGCTTGAAATTTTCGCCCGGGATAAGCGAAATAAAAGAAAGGAGGCAAAAAAGACAAACAATACGTTTGCACAAGTACATATACGTACTGCATAATAGTTGTATCCTCGCCGAGTCTCGGTACTTCGCTCAGAGGCCTCGCACATAACCTCTCTATCTCGCGCTCCCTTCCTCTCTCATGCGGCTCCCGCTTGTTGCTTCGTACGAAACTGCAGTGTATTAGTCAACTCCGTGTACAGTCTCGACGTGTACAGTTGAGTTTTCAAAGCCCCTCGATGCTTTCTCGCTCCGATCGTTCTTTCGCGTAAGTTCTCTCGCTCTTTCACACTCGCGTGTACATAAAGTACATACGTAGTACCCACGCGCACTTTTAGGTTCACCTAGCGACTCGACATCCACCAACACCACGTGCAACTTCCCTCATCCCCCTCGCCGCTCTTTTAACGTCATTGCCCCACTCCCTTCGTGCACCTTTCTCTCTCTCTCTCTCTCTCTCTCTCTCTCTCTCTCTCTCTCTCTCTCTCTCTCTCTCCCCTCTCCTTCGCTCTCGTTCTTCGTGTTCCCTGTTCTCCACGAACCCCTTCCATATTTTTATTATTCTCCTCTTCTCCCCCTCCTCCTCCTACTTTTTGGTATATGCTCTTTCTAGTAGTGCTGTAAACACTCACTACATAACCAGTGTAGCGCCGAAGCTCCCACCTTGTGACTACCTCGAGAACTCCAGGCCCTTCCTTTCCCCGGCGTTCGAGAGGGAACCTCTCCCAGTTCCTCTCTCGTCCTTTCTCTCTTTCTCTCTCACAAACGCACTCCCTTTTCATTGCGCTTTGATACTCTTCCTATTACATTGCAGATAGAAATTTTGCTGTGTTGCTATTACAGGGGAAGACGGACGGATAGACGGAGAGAGAGGAAGAGAGAGGGAAGGAGGAATGGGGAGAGAATGTGCATTGATATATTTTATTTGTATATGCAGCAACAAATATGTGTGTGTATGTATATATGGGGTGTCTCAAAATGCCCTGACACTTTAATTTATTAATAAAACGTGTTATTTATTTGAAAAGTACGAATATTTTAATTTTAATATAAGGTACAAACATGGAGGTTACGTGTGGAACGTAATATACGATGAATTACCGTCTTGTCGCTGTTTGCTGCCGTGTACTTTTTTGACGAAATTTTTAGTAACATTTTGGCATAATCCCGGAGTAATTTCATTAATGGTGCGTCCAGTTGCTTTCTTGAGCTCCGGAATGCTCTGTGGATCATTGGCATTCACTTTTCCTTTCAGAAAACCCCAAAGGAAGAAGTCCAATGGCGTCAAATCGCACGATCTTGACGGCCGATTCACATCGCCGTGGCGCGAGATGACACGACCACGACACTTCGTCTGCAATAACTATGCATTAACAATGCAGCAAATGACAATTTCTATGCGTTGCTCGATCGTGTAATGCTCCGTGACTGAACCTCAATACTTGCTGATGCCAGCTGTCAAAGATCAGTACTCCATGTTCGCTCCAAATAAAACGGCGCGCAGGTTAAAATGTCAGTCCATTTTGAGACATCTTTTATTTATTGTGTCCCAACGTACACTCTTGCGGGTTTTTACGTATCACCCTGCCGACTTGAACCCTTCCCCATTACACCCCACCCGCGGTTTTGCTGATCTAACCTAACTTCCGTTGCGTCCACGGCCGTCTTAAACCACGCTATACCGCATCTGTCAAGGGTACGGGGCAACTGCGGAAAACCCGGACCCGTATAGACGGTCCAATATTCTTCTGCTTCTCTGGCGCACAGACGTTTCACTCAAGTACCTACACCGACGGTTCCCAAACTTTTTTTTATCACGCCCCCTCGCCGCAAGGGCGCATAATGTAATCGAAAAAATACATGGTTCCGTTTAAAAAAGTGGGGTTGACCTTGACGTAGCTTCAGCGCCTGCGCCGATAAAAAAATAGGGTGGTCTAGTATGATGGCCCTCTCGAACATTGAAACTTTTGTCTGAAACATTTTTGCATATGATGGATAGTTTGAGTGCTATTGCACTGTAACACTTTATGTGCCTCACCCTGTATATATAACCGTAAGAATAATACGTTGCGTTCATTCCGCACATGTGTGTCAATCACGAGTATGCCTTCCTACATAGTCCCCGTGGTTCCATCGACCTATAGATTAAAAAATGTGTATGTATATGCGTCACTCTCGTTAAATTATGTGCGGGAGTACGAACCTCCTCGGGTTTGCACGAGGCAATGTGACGGCAACGAAATCAGGTTAAATATTCCGAATAGAGGTCCCACCTCGCATTGCCTTGGCCTTGCAATATGTAGTAAAAACACCTTTCTGAATACACTGCACTAAATTTCAGCCGTCGATGATTCATTAGAAACAATCATTTTTGACAAATAATATATGCAGGCTTACACACACACACACACACACACACACACACATATATATATATATATATATATATATATATATATATATATATATATATATATATATATATATATATATATATTAGGGTGGTACGAAAGAAAAATTAATTTTTTTTCGCGGTACTCAACGGAATATGTTACTATGTTATGAGAAGGTAATTCATACAAAATTTGAGAGGTCTAAACATTTTTTTAGGTAGTTCTCAAACGACTTTTAATTTTTTTTCTTCGATTTTTCGTCAATTTTTCTTCTTTTATTTTCTTATTCCATAACAACATATTACTCCAAAAAACACGCATACTTGTTAGATGTTCAGTGATGTAAACACCGTGTTCTTGTTCATCACGTGGTTGATATAGATTTCACAACCAAATTACATTAATTGATTCTTAATTTGCAAATACAAATTATTTATGGTAACAAAAAATTTCAATGAATATCGTGTATCGTGACAGAAAAAATTAAATCAAGACTTACATTCAATCACGCACTAACATTTTCTGCATCGAGATGAAAAAAGTTAATAATCCGATAATCATGAAAAAAAAACATGATAAAGGCGTTTGAGCACTAGCTAAAAAATCGTTTAGAACCCGCAAATTTTGAAAAACTTTTCTTGACATACTTCAATTTTCCGTTGACAAAAAAAAATCGATTTTTTTTAACCACCCGAATATATAAATATGAAGTATTCCACGTGAATCCGGTGGACTTTTTCCCTGACCTCCACCAATTCGATTAATTTTTTTGATCTGATTCCATTGACTCTAAAAGAGGCCCTGATTTTTTTTTTACATTTTTCGAAACAACCTTTAGTCACAAGCGTTTATTTTTCCGAAAAATATGCCCCGATTTTAAATCTGAAAAAATTTCGAAAAATGCGTGATTATATGTAAAAATTTTCAAGCTATCACCCGCAGTGGAAGTATGATTTTTCTGCGCTGAATCCGACTTCAATCGAAATTAATACCAGAACTTTTTGACTGCTGACGAAAAAATCATACTTCCACTGCGGGTGATAGCTTTAAAAATTTGACATATAATCACGCATTTTTGGGAATTTTTGCAGATTTTTGAATCGTGGCCTTTTTTTCGGAATTTTTTTTTTGACTAAGGGTTGTTTCGAAGAATGTAAAAAAATTCAGGGTGTCTTTTAGAGGTAATGGAATCAGATAGAAAAATAAATAAATCGAATTGGCGGGGTTCAGGGAAAAAGTCCACTGGATTCACGTGGAATACCTCATATATATATAGGTATATGTGTGTATATGTGAGAGCGAATCCAGGGATATTTTATATTATTAAGAAAATTAAACGTTTTTTGGGAAATAGAAGGCGAATTGTATTATGAAGTACACTTCCAAAAATAATCATCGACTATTTAAATCATGTAATAGTGAGCACGCAGGATATATAAAAAATCAAGTGTGCGTACATGTACGCATGAGTTTTTATAAATAATTCATTGTTAAACAATATATGGCATGACGGAGTCGATTTATGAAAAGTTGCGAACTTAATGTCACGCGTACTTTTTTTTCGTTCCCTTCATCTTCCATTCTAACAATAAGACGATCAATAGAGACAAATGATAAACTTCAAATTCAACGAAAACCGGCGTAATACAAAGATAAACGATTTTCAATTGTATTCGGTCCACTAGCGGATACGCGAGATCGTCATCACTGTGCGACATCGTTACGCATATATAGTTTCATACGAGTTGGGCATGTCTCAAAAGGGATGGTGAAAGTGAGACGAAACTTTGGTGTTGAATCACTTTCGTTTTTAAACTTTTTTTTGTACGTTACGTCTCTTCTTTTCATTGAGGTCTCTTCTCTTCCTGGCTCGTTTCTATACCTCATTCTACCGCACTGCCCTCGTTTGCATTCAATCGTACCAGCTCCCTCCGCTTCCCGCCCCCGCCAGCTCTCTTTCTACGTCATTTCTTGCGGGAGCGCGACGTATTGCCCCAGTAATAAAACGTGCTCGATCTCTCTCTCTCTCTCTCTCTCTCTCTCTCTCTCTCTCTCTCTCTCTCCCTCTCTCCCTGTCGCACCACACGCTGTACGCCCTATCCGTTTGCTCTCCACTTCACAGCCATGGATGGAGTTGAATAAATTATCGAGGCTCATATTTTATCGGTGCTTCTATCATTTCATTCGAATTATTGAAAAGGCAAAGTGGTATAACTAGAACGACGTGATAATTGCCGCTCCCTCGGGAAACTACGACTAATGGCTAAAGAAAAATAATTATCTGTCAAATAGCGTCAATATTGATTTTCATTGGTCCTCAAATGAAAAGTAATTATGTGAAGAGTTGCGTTCTTTTCGAATCGACATTTTAAGGTGCAATATCCAGGTAGGCATTATTTTTCAAGAAGAACATTTTCTCAATTTTTTGTAATTTTCCAATGGATAATAGTTATTTTGTTTTATTGGCCACTGCATAGTTATGGGAGCAAGCGTAATAATTGCAAATAATCGAAACGTTCCATCTGACTTTTCACTGAAGAAACATTGACTCGAGTATTGCCGAGATGAAAAAAATCCCTGTAGGCCCTGTCACAATTGAACGAATAGAAAAATGCTGATGAAAAATAATTTTTTCCATTATTTGGTAATTGCGTCCATTACGCTCGGGGGAAATTTGATCAAGGGGATATATTAGACTCTTAGAAGCCCGAACAAATCAACCAAATTCCGATTTTTTTTCCGGGAACCGATTTGTGAAAAACAAACTCTTTTTTTTTAACACAAAGGTACATGTATTGATAGTTGAAAAAAATCATTAAAAAATACAGAAATACAACATAAACATGGCCGCTGGCAGAGGATGAAATCTTTTTTGCGGTGTTTGGCGGTGGACGCTCTCCAACTTAAACGGTCCATCTGACATCTAAAAACAGGACGAGTTATTCGAGTTAACAAGAAATACGAGTCGTTGACGATCGTCGATTTTTTAAATATATTTTTTTAAACAACGCGATGACTAGTCGAACCTCGAGCATGCGAAATCAATTAAAGAAGACGTCATTTCTATGTAACTATTAAAAAATGAAGATTGATTTTTAAATAGTGAGGTCGTCAATGACCTTTGAATATTTCTCACCCTACTCCCTGTAAATTTGGAAACAATCCTTCAAGTAGTTCTCGAGATATCGCGTCCCCCGACTACGAAAACCGTAAAATCTGCCGGCGGCCATGTTTTTGTCGTTTTTGTTGTTGTAATTTTTGGTTACCTTTTCTTAAAGGCTCTCAATACATATATATATACCTTTGCGTTGAAAAAATGTTATTCTTCTTCACCTACTGTTCCCCACAAGAAAATCGGCATTTGGCCATTTTTTTCGGGCCTCTAGGTGAAGTAGCACCTCAGATATTTGCCCATCATTTCAAAAAAAAATGTAAATCATTTGGAATAAAATAAAAGGGGAATCTTTGCGGATGAAAAAATGTGTTTCATCTTCACTTACCGTTCCCCAGAAGAAAAAAATTGGAATTTGGCCATTTTTTCGGGCCTCTCGTTAGATGTAGCCCCTTAATTATTTGACCATCGTTTCAAAATAAAATGCAAATCATTTGGAATAAAATAAAAGGGGAATCTTTGCGAATGAAAAAATGTGTTTCTTCTTCACTTACCGTTTCCCAGAAGAAAAAAATCGGAATTTGGTAATTTTTTTCGGGCCTCTCGTTAGATGTAGCCCCTTAATTATTTGCCCATCGTTTCAAAAATAAAATGTAAATCATTTGGAATAAAATAAAAGGCGAATCTTTGCGAATGAAAAATATGTTTATTTTTCACTTACCGCTCCACAGAAAAAAAAATCGAAATTTGGCCATTTTTTTCGGACCTCTCGGTAGACGTAACCCCTCAATTATTTGCCCATCATCTCAAAATAAAATGTAGATCATTCGGAATAAGATGGAAGGAGAATCTTTGCGAATGACTTTTTGGGGTTGTAATGATCTTGGCTGTGCACTGTTCCTTTATATTGCAGGATAACCTTATTACTATTATTATTTTCTCGATCCTACAGATATTTCCGCCCTTTCTCCTTCATCTCTCTATTTCTTTATTCTTGCGGCCAAGTTACTGTGTGTGCGGTCACGAACATGTAGTTATCTCTTTTTCAGTCTCTTTCTCCCCCCCCCCTCCCTCTCTCTCTTGCTATTCGGGGTATTTCGTGCCACTCTCCAGAGCGGGGCTAGTCAGCATTCTATTTTTATAGTATTTTGCTCCGCACAGTCGCCACCATCCTATATATGTTTTATACAACATCTCCCTCCCCTCTCTGTCTCTTTCTCTTCCCCGTGTTGTGTCCTGTGGCTGAGCTCAGCCGACACGCACTACTCGGCCATATAGTCCGATCTCAACAAGTTAAGGCCTTGGGCCACAGTAACGTGTATAAAACTATGTGCGAATTTAACAATTTTTGTTTCGTATGAAAAAGTGATTCACTCAGAACATTAATTACACATCTATATAGTATGAATATCAACTGTTAGAATTTTTTTTTATGTACAAAATGGTCGACTACTCGAAAATTCTCGAAACAGCTTTTTTCCAAATAGCGTCACAAATAATTTCAACAATTTTCACTCGATTTACTTCAAATTTAAAAGTTATGTTCCTAATTGCATTACGCAGAGAAGTACGTACGGAATTTCTGATTAATCGGAAACTTTTCATTCTATGAGCAGTTTATGAGCAGGTATAACGAAATTTTTCACTGAAAATTCATTTCTTAAGTTCAAATACCTACAACTTTTGAATAAAACATTACTTTTTAAATTCCGTACGTACTTCTCTAGGTATTGTAATGTAGATTGACGAGAATTTTTGTTTTTTGTTCTACGTAAGAAATTGTTGATGCTAAATATCACGCCGCAGAGCGCTAAAAAAAAGATAACAAAAGAAAATATTAGTAGTCGGGCATTTTGTACATCGAAAAAGAATATATATATATATTTTCTAACAGCTTGATATTCATACTAAATAGATGTGTAATTAATTTTATGAGTGAATCACTTTCTCATACGTAAAAAATTGTTAAATTCGGGTTAGACCCGTTACTATGGCCTTAACCGTTCCTGCCCGGGGTCTGCGAGCCTCTCGCTCCTACAGAGCAGGTAAAGAGCGAACTGAAACCGGCGGGCCAGGCCTCGGAAAGACGTCCGTGCGATACGAGAGATTACCACTTGGTCTCGGCTCACTATGCTCGTCACTATCGCCTTGAGTGGGCAGGGTGGAATAGCGAATTGTCGCGGAGACACAGCAAAAACTTCCCCGGACGAATTTGAAGTCATAATCGGCGGGACAGTGGACCCCGGAGGGTACAGCATCTCAAATTTATTCCGTCATGTCGAAAATAAAGATTTCGCGTTGCTGGTTACGATGACGGTTACTTTAGGAATAATCAGTTGTTTTTTGGAATAGTTTCTGGTTTTTTAAAAATACTTCTTAGCCGATTTTGTCGCGGGGTTTTATTTTTGGAAATTATTACAAAGAGTACAGTTAAATGTTGATAAAGGTCGAAATTTTGTTAAATTTCGAAATAAATTTTCGAGTACAAGATGACTAGTATTTTTCATTTTAGTTTTTGATACAGTCTTCCGATTTAATGACATTGCTTTATTTTTATTATTCCATTTTTGTCAATGACAGATGCTATGTAATGTCAGTTTTCACGGGACGCAAGTTAAGCACAGTTTCGAATGGGCGACAAAAAGTATTGTATAAGTATTTATTGTTTTACTATTTCATATCTTCTTTAAAGGATACTATTTTATATCATCTTTAAAGTTCAAACGTCTTAAAACTTTGAACTTTAAACTGTAAACTTTAAACTTTAAACTTTAAACTTTAAACTTTAAACTTTAAACTTTAAACTTTAAACTTTAAACTTTAAACTTCAAACTTTAAACTTTAAACTTTAAACTTTAAACTTTAAACTTTAAACTTTAAACTTTAAACTTTAAACTTTAAACTTTAAACTTTAAACTTTAAACTTTAAACTTTAAACTTTAAACTTTAAACTTTAAACTTTAAACTTTAAACTTTAAACTTTAAACTTTAAACTTTAAACTTTAAACTTTAAACTTTAAACTTTAAACTTTAAACTTTAAACTTTAAACTTTAAACTTTAAACTTTAAACTTTAAACTTTAAACTTTAATCTTTAAACTTTAAACTATACTATTTTATATCTTCACATTTCTTGATTTTCGGAAATGAATGATTGTAAATGTCAGATGACATCGCACGCAAGCAAAGTATATTTTCGAACGGGCGAGAAAAAGTACGTTATAAGCACATTTCTTTTTACTAATTAATAACTTTTCGCAATTTTATTACACTTCTTTATTCCCATGAATAAATTCTAAATGCCAGATACTGCGTGGCGTCAGATTACATCTCACGCGAGAGAGATATATTATTGACTGGGTTACCAAAAGTATTTTATAAATGTTTTAATGTTACTATTGAATAACATCTTTGAGGGAGGACATCACCATCAAGAGCCGAGAAAAAGTGGTTTTTTCTCGAATTTTTGTCTATTAGATAATTTATTTGGGGTTTGGAAAACAGTTTTTTTATTGGGCATGCATTGAATTTATTCCGTGTAAATGTTTATTTAAAAACATAAGAAATTAAGAACCTCATTGAGGTATAATAGAACGTATGTGAAAAAAATGTGGCTCAACGGCCGAATCAATAACTTGACAATCGTTGGTCAGAAAGAGGAAGATAAAAAGTTTGATAATCCAAAATAATGTGGTTCTGGTTCTACGTAGACGTTTTTAGAAGAAAAAAATCACAAAACGGCGGGTGTCCAAATAAGTGTAATTTTGACGAAATTTCACTTATATTCGGGGGTTTAAGGGAGGAGATACCTTTAGACGAGGAAGAAATTTCCTGATTTTTGTAATCTTTTTTTAAAACGGAAATCATTCTTCATCATTTTTTATACTTAGCGTATATTTTATTGCTACTTTTGACTGATATATGGTATTTTTAAAAAATAATCTTTAACAATGGCGGAGGCATAAAACGGTCTTCTAAACTACATTTTCAAAACTGGCGTGACGTATAGCTAAAAAACTAATCGACCGATTCTGATGAAATTTGGTATAAATATTTTTAACCTCATGGTCTAAAACACCACTCGACAAGTCTTTGAAAACAAAAAAAGTATTTTTTAAATTTCAAAATGTAGATTTTTTTGGAAAATTCGATAGTTTTGCTTCAAAGCATACCATTTCATCGATTATCAACATTTCTCACTTCTTCTTGGTTCATATTCTGCGTGTGAGAGTTAATGAACGAAAAATCTTCGCTCGCTTTCCTTCAGATTAATCCCGCCGACGCTACATGGCACGCCGTCTGACGACATCCGTCGTAACACGTTTGAAAAGCCTTGCCATACCTCCGTCATTAAAAAAAATTAATAACAAAAATACCACGTAACAGCCAAAAGTCTTAATAATAAAGCATACCCCAAGTCTCAAACATTCTAAATAAATCTTTCCTTTAAAGAAAAAAACCTAAAAAATCAGCAACTTTTTCTTTGCCTAAAGGTGCTAAAAAAATGCTAAAAAGAATACAAGTTCAGAAAATATGGCCCTGTACAACGACAGGTACTGAAATTACGGAAATTTCGGTTTCTTTAAGGGGTCATCTCATTTTAGCCGCAAAAAGGCTATTTTCATGCATTTTTTTGATAGGTTTATATTATAGATATTGATATAAAAGTTGTTACACTTAATAAATACACTTTCGAAATACACAATAAGACCGCATAAATTGAAAATCGAAGTTATAGCCAGAGTTATCGCTAACTTGGTCAATTCTGAACATTTTAACGGAATTTTTTTCTCACATTTTCTTAATCACGTATACTATAAAAAAAGCAAAAATAAGTATATTTTTTTACTCGTCACGGTGGTGTCCTTAAGGATGTTGAGTCCCTATAAAAAATGTTAATGTTAATTTTTCAATAAATAGCTTCTTAATCGTCATGAAATTTTTACACGACCTCCTGAATACTTCATGTAAAAACATACCAAATTTTCATAATTCTATCATCATTAGTTCAACCTCCTTAAGGGTTGAAATAAAAAATGATAAGAAAATTCGGAAAATTTGGTATGTTTTTGTATGAAGTATTTAAGAGGTCGTGTTAAAATTTCACGACGATTAGGAAGCTCGTTATTAAAAAATTAACATTTTGTTAAGAACAATTTTTAAAAGAAATAAAACAAAATGTATCAATAAGCTTCGTTTTGTTTCCGTTGCTTTCAGTATATTGTAGATATTATAAAATTGAGAGGTCAAAAAAAAACTTATTGCAAAGTGACATCAGTTTCCATGAAACAACATTTAATTTGTGAATGTTAATTGTTCAATAACGAGCTTCCTAATTGTCGTGAAATTTTTACACGACCTCTGAAATACTTTATACAAAAACATACCAAATTTTCAGAATTTTATCATCATTTGCGGTTTGGGACTCAACATCCTTAAGTTTTCCATTTCTCTGTCCCCGTAAATAAATGTGTGGAAACGCCCGACACTGTGCAACGTCATATTACGTCCATCGCAACTGACCTACAGTTTCGAAAAGGCGACAGGCACAGTCACCATCCGGCAAGTTTCATTCGATGTACCCGCAACTCGATCAGCGGCGTTATTTCCGCAAAATAAAAATGTCGAGCGGATGGTCCATTCGGCCAAAAATCATAAACGCCAGTAGATTACCGGTGCATCGTCGCGCGAGTGTGTAGCGAAAAAAAGCAGTTGCGATAAAATTTAATTAGCGTAATTGGAACGGAAGGCTTGGAACTCGATGCGTGCAATTGTAAAGGAAGGGGGTTGGGGGTGGGGCTGGATGGGAAGAAGAGGTAGCGAACGGAAGCCTGTGCCATTATTTTGCATTTGCGCGAGGTCGCGAGTATAAAAGCTCGCGAGTCCGGTCAGCTGATTCCCACGCGACTCCGTATCGCGAGCTGCCGAAGAGAGGAAGGGAGATGTGTGCGCCAAATATTTGCCTTTACCGAGAGGCTCGTGTGGTTGTGTGCGCGCGCTCGTTCCGTTCCGCTATCACAGTCCATCCCGACGCCACAAGCTATATTAATTAGCTCGGATTAATTGGCGAAATAATTTCTCTGATTCATCAGCCTCTGCCTCTTCCGTGACTCTCTACCTCGCTCTTTCTTTCACTCTTTTGCTATGCACGTCGCGTTCGTGAATTATCGCAAGTGTTCGTTTATTTTAGCATGGCCTTTATCGATGGCTCTCCGGAAGAGGATAACCGAGAGGAGCGTATAATATTGCGAAATTTACTTGTACACGAGGCTGTCCACGGCTTCGGAATTTATTATCCCTCGCATCGTTAATATTATCCAGCCCTGATAATAGTGAAGATAATTCATACATTTTTGCTAAATATTCGTATTCGTTGCGTGCGTCTCTACATCAATGGACGATTTTTTAACCCTGAATGGAAAACTGGTTACGGTTCCGAATCCCCCCCTTCGATCGAGCTGAACATTTGCACAAACCTTCCTTTTAATATTTTAAGATAAACCTTAAAGGGATTATTGCCCACTAGCAATAGTTTTCGAAATATTGAATTTTTTGTTTTTTTTTTGAGGTAAGTTTCCGACCCCCCCTCTCGGATCCACCTGAACATTTGCACAACCCTTCCTTTTAATATTTTGAGACAACCCGTAGAGGGATTTTTGCTGACTAGCAATAGTTTTCGAGATATTGAATTTTGAAGTTTTTTTTTAACGCGCGCCGTATTTTTTGGAAAATTATGTCTTAAAAGAGAAGAGATAAAAATCCAATAATTGGTGGGGATATTCCTTTTATGGGTTACAATTTTACAAAAAAAATCAGGAAAACGAAAAGTCGTCGCGGCCACGGGCTAGCTGAAATGGCATGGAACATCCCATATGTTATCGCCCTCTCCGTTCTGTCTAAACAAAAATGGCCAAACTAATCTAAAGAAACAAACTCTAACAAATCCAAACAAACCCAAACCTAAATTTAAACCCAAAAACGATTGCGCGTTGACAAAAATCCCTTTAGGGGTTGCCTTCAAATATTAAAAGGAAGGTTTGTGCAGAATATCAGCTTCATCGGGGGGCAGGGGGGTCGAAACCTTACCCGGAAAACTAACTCGACCCTTATGGGCTTACACCACTGTAAACGTCTAAAATGAAGTGATTTTAAAAAACAAAAGGGTAGATCAAGTGTCCCAGTCTCTCCTCTACTTGGCTAAAAAATGCACCACAATCGAAGAATTATCGTTGAGGGAGGACACCACTGTGACTGGCCGAAAAAGGTTGTTTTTGCCGAATTTTTTTTGTGTACTAGATTATTTGTTTGGAATTTGGAAAAAAGTTATGTTGTTGAGCGTACGTTCAACTTATTTGCTGTAAATTTTTAATTAAAAACATAGAAAAATAACATTGACCTAAAATTAACAGAGAACATTTTTGAAATGATGTATTTGGAATGCCTTGTAAGTAAAAAATCGATATGTTCATAAATTCCGTCCAGGTACAAGCCCTTAATATATACACCATTTATATTCGTCAATAATATGTTCATGTTGCGTCTGAATTAAATATGGACCCAAACAACCGTCTTTATATTGTAAACAAAAAAGTGCCACAATGTTTAGTAAAAAATTTAACTTCTCCTTCGAACGCCCACTACCGTTTTATTTTTCAATTTTTGTTCTTGATCCTAGTTCAACTTATACACAATATTGTACAAAGTAAACATATGTTTGATTTTTTTTCTGCGGATAAACTATTCAGAACTTAGGACCTAGTTTCGGAACATATTCAGAACTTATTCGTACGTGGCTCCTCCCACTCCCCATACGACGTATTGTCAAAAATAAAAAAAATGATATAGTGTTTAATGAACACGGCTCAGTAAATAGATCAAATTTCAACATTCTATATTCACTATTCTTCGCATAAAAGAATCGTGAAAAATCGAACATTTTTTGGCTCGACAAAGTAGAAACCTCCCTTAAGGAGGTACAATCATTATTACGAATCCAGCTTTCGAAATTGAAATTTTTATATGATTTTGACGAATATTTTTTGCACCTATTGCCAAAATTTGAGCTATTTCGACCTTTTAGTTTTTTCGCAATAAAACTGCAAAATCAAGCATTGAGTTACGGAAGCACGTCGTCTTATGGACACGGTCAACTGGAAGTGCGGTGATCGTGGTTTTTCGGCTCACGAATCCAACTAAACCTGTTGGAAAACTGAAATTCGATAGATTAAATATAATAGATATTGTAAAAAATGAGAAAATCAATCTTCACAGTGTAGTTAAAGCACTACATTACAAGAATGTTTCAATTACCGGATGAAAATCGTCAGAACGACGAAATAGCACCCACAGACTTAGCAACCTCGCGAGTGACAGGTAATGGGTTTGGCGAACATAACCCAGCTTTGTTTTGAAATTAATTTGAATAGAAGCCGCCATAAAATATGCAAACAACTATTTATGGAGCTTTATCATTTATCACGTATGAATAATATGTATAATTATATTCTGCCTATCGCGTTAAGGCGTTACCCCCACTTGTAGCGCAAAAAGGCCTTTTTCATGATTTTTTTAAAAGGAAACTAAAAAACTTTTTTAATCGATCAATATACCATCTTAAAGAACACATCTTGAAGAACTTCCAGTAATTTTTTTATTGAAAAATATTACATTGTTTAGTGGCAAATGGCCGTCAATGAAATAATGTTTTTATATACACGGTTTGCGGTGACCAACATTGCGGCGAAGTGGATCATCTGAAAAAAAAAATGCGGATGGATTTAGTCAAATATAAGTATAAACTAGTCTTTAATCGAAGGATTTCAAAAAATATTCATTTTTCACAAAATGGCGGACAGTCAAAGTTAATGGTTCGATTTTAACGAAAAAAAACAGCCGTTTTTTGGCTATAAAACGGCCATTTTTTTTTCGAAAAAAAAAATCGAACGTTTAAAGACTACATATTTATGTATTAAATAAGCCTGCAAAATTTCAAGAAGATCGGTTTATTAGTGTTCGAGTAATCTTGGTCACCGACTTCAGAAATGCCATTTTGAGAAAAACGCGTTTAAAGTTTCAATTTCAGTTCTTCAATTCACGGATTCTTCTCTTTCAACGCTCATATCTCAGTCAATTTTGTTCGGATCGACTTGAAATTTTCAGCACATATTCTCAGATCCTTATACTTTAAAAAAATGCAATAAAAAAATCGATTTTTTCAAAATCGCAAGTGGGGGTAACCCCTTAAGTTCACGAAAAACTTGAACATATTGCGGATAGCGTAACTTGTCTTTCTCTTGACAACCATCGGGAATCCTGGGCTCACCGCACATAACTCTCTTTCTCTTTCTCTTTTTTTCTCTTTCTCTCTCTCCCCCTCCCTCTCTCTAACTCGCCCTTCCTTTCTTTCGCTCGCGGCCCTTCTGTTTGGCCGTCCCCATATCGGCGCCCCGATTGCAGATGGACCTCAAACGCACGTACGCAAACGTATGGCCCGCGCCTTCTTTACTCCCAGTGAATGGCATAAAGTTCGCGCGTATGTGCTTCGCTCGGTGTAAACTCTCCGGGAGCGTCGTGCTCGGCAGGTGAATGAGGGGAGGCAGCCTCTGCTTTTATTGCGAATCCGGTTTGCAACGAGCGCAAACGCTCAGAGAACTCTCTCACACGGGGAGGGATAAAGAGTACCCGAGTGGCGGTGCGGGAAAATAAGCAAGGTATAGGGGAAGAGATAAAGGAAGAGAGAAAGGAAGAAAGAGAGGGGTTGGAGGAAAAGAGAGGGGATGAAGAAAGGCACAGGGCGCGCGCTCACTCGATTTATAAGGGCCTTTGGGGTCTTTATAGTGGCCACAACGTAAAGGCCGTACATTAACGCAGGCTCATTTTGCACAATTGACGAAGATTTTAGGTTGAAAGAATCCTTTTTTTAAAGATAATTTCAAAGTGCATTGATTAAATGCCGTGTTCCATATTTGAAAACGGTTACATGCATAATTTTGTTTATTCACGTTTATATATATATATATATATATATATATATATATATATGCAATCAGCATAAGAATTTTTTTTTAATTGACCAAGGCCAACGATAATGTTGTCCTTAAATACATATGTTGACTTTATTTTTTATTTCCCGAGTTCCAACGTAAAACCTTCGGGGTATTCACCTATCACCGTTCTCAATTGAAGACTAACCTAACTTCCGTTGCGTCGGGAGCTGTCTGCAGCTACACTACAGGTACCTCATTCGTCGAGGGTACCGGCAAAGTGTGAAAAACCTGTATCGGTATAGACGGCCCTATATTTTTCGGATTCTCTGCTGCACAGATGTTTAACTCGAGTATCCACATCACGATCTCGTGAGTATTGGTCTTGCGTCGGTTGTATACGTACATTTTTATTCATTAATTTAATTAAAACGAATAAAAACAATACGGTTGAGTGAAATAATGTTTCTCAGCAATAAAGATGCGACTTGCGTGGAGTACTTCACCGTGGACATGATTCATTTGGCTGTATTGGATAAATCAAGCATTCGGTGAAAGAAAACGAATGCAGCTGAAGCCAAAGAGTCATTTGTGAAAAGTAAATGACAAAGAGTCATTTGCGAAAAATATGTATGAAATAAGAGAAACGGAAGTTTGAGGGTAGGACATAGAATAGAAAAGGGGAAGCTGAGGCCAAATTCTCGATTCTGTGATCGCTTCTGGTACAAAAAGCTCGTCTCTTATGTGTCTCTCACCATCTCTGTCTCTCTGTCTCTCTCTCTCTCTCTCTCTCTCTCTCTCTCTCTCTCTCTCTCTCTCTCTCTCTCTCTCTCTCCCTCCCTCTCTCTCTCTCTCTGCCTCTCTCTTGGAGGAAGGTGCAATTCTTACATACCTATATCACGCTGACCACTCTCAAGGTCGCATTGCCGCTTTACTTGCTTCTCGCTAATGCAACATGTATTTGCTAGGAACGTACCTCCTCTACTAATGCATAAATACGTGAATATATGTGTATATATATATATATATATATACACACAAAATTGAATATATATATATATATATGCGTGTGTGTGAGTGTGTGTGTATGAAAAAAAATGTACGTTGCGTGTACGTTTATTCGACACGCTCACGGTCGCCGGGGGATCCCTTTTCTTTCCACCTGTTCTTTTTTTCGTTCTTATTTTATCATGATACTCTTCCGAGGAAATTATTCACATTCACGTATGGACATTGATAATTCGTTCACGATATCGACGGTACACGAAACTTGCGACTCTGCAGATACCTCCGGTGTTTTTAGCGTAGTGAGGAATATAATAAAGTTTAACGAGCAAAAAATAGCGAAAGCAGCAGCTCGACTTTGATAGGCTGCAAATTATTTTGAACAATCCATTAGCATAGAGTGTATTGGAATGAAGGAGCAAACTTCTCGGACGAATTCATTAACGCGCGTTACTAAATTTCATTTTGACTATACGAATAAACGGTATTCGTGCTTTCTTTTCAAATGCAATGATTTTTTTCCAGATTTATTTTGAGACTAGGTTCAATAAAATTGTAGTCTAGTGGCTAAACGTAAATGTAAAAAAAATCAATGCATTTCAATGAGACTGGAACTATTGTTTGTAACTATTTTTAGTTAATAATTCATGTATTGTTGTTTTTAAAATTTGTCTATTTTTATTTTCACTTGATATTACTGACATAAAAGAATGCAATACATTTATTGCAGAACTGAAACTCTTGATTTTATCAATATTTTATAATGGAAAAGCAATAGTTTAGATAATTTTAGATAATGATCAACAATTAGACAATACATTAAAAACGGTTTCGATATTTTTAAAATGTATTATCTAACTGTTATTTGTTATCTAAAATTATCTAAACTATTTTTTGGCCACTATAAAATATTGATAAAATCACGAGTGTCATTTTCACAAAGAATTCATTGCATTCTTCCTTGTCCGAGTTATCAAATAAAAATATAAAATAAAAATAGACAAATTATAAAATAAAAATCGATACATTATAATACAAAAACCGCTAAGTTCTAAAATAAAAACACACAAATTATAGAATAATTATAGTTAAAAAAATGAGTTGTCTCATGCCAAATTGGTCGTACTACTTTCTTTCGGCAGTATTTGTAAATAGCGATGAACAAGGAGTTGCAATATCCCAATGAATTCATCGTATCAATAAATTTCGTGAAATACTGAAAATTTACAAGTTACGCAGTTTGCCATTTGTGCGATTCGATCATCGATTAATCGATGCACTGTGTCCCGCCTGATTTATCGAGCGGCACCCTAGCGCCCCCCCAGGTCTCTCAAACACAAATACGCATGGAAAATTGATATTAGAATTGCGATGTTCACATACGAATCGCTAACTTTCAGCATACCTGCGTATTAAAGGTCTCAAGTGTATCCCTGTCCGTGTGCACGAATAATCGCCTCGCAGCAAATATACACGTACGTCGCACGTTCAATGAGAACGAGACGGCGCGAAAGAGCAAGATAGTGAAGTATTCCGCGTCTGCAATTGTTATGTAATACCATAAAGTTATGCCGCCGTTTCATAGGCTCGATATATACGTGTCTCGGCACCATTGCGATTTCAAGGTTCCCGAGCATTGTTGCGTTCGCGCTCGTCGCATTATGACTCGTTGTCGTTGCAGTTTCATGGCCGAATAACGTACGCACGTCACATTCGTACGCCATTTGTGTACCGAATCGTCTGAAATTCGCCATTTTTAGTTCCGATCGAGCTGTCCTATCGTGAGAAACGCGCGTTTTTACCGATCTCCTTGACGTTCGTCATCGAGCTCCCGCTGTTGCTGGCTGCGTCAGCCGGAGAGGAGAGAGAGAGAGAGAGAGAGAGAGAGAGAGAGAGAGAGAGAGAGAGAGAGAGAGAGAGCTGCATATCGAGTGGTATTTCTCGAGAGGCGCGCACAGAGAAAAAGACCCAAAGAGCGAAGCTTCAAAGAGAAAAAGATCGAGCGAGTGAGAGGAGGGCTGAGAAAAGAGGAAGTACACGCACGAGTCTCTTGCAAACGCTTTAGAAACGCGAAAGTACCTTCCAAAGAATCGTACACACATGTGCAAGGACGTGTATCAGCTCATACGTTCGTGCTCCCATATACCTATACGTTGTAAAATGTAAAAAGCACGTGACATGAGAATGCCGCGAAGATCGCGGAGAAAGAGCACGCAGGGTAAAATGCCGGCTTCGAGAGGGAAAGGGCCCCGCTGCTCTCGCGTGTGATCCTTACAAAGAGGGCAGGAGGAGGAGACAGTTCGGTGGCCGCGCTGCAAAAGCTGCCACGCGGGGCTCGAGGTGCGTTGAACGATGGAGAGGGAGAGGGAGAGAGAGAGAGAGAGAGAGAGAGAGAGAGAGAGAGAGAGAGAGAGAGAGAGAGAGAGAGAGAGAGAGAGGCACTGGGGCGGCAAGGGGAAAGCAAAATCGAGACGTTTTTCAAATCCTCTGACTCTTTTTCATCATTCACACTTTCGCCTTGTACATTCTCTCTGTACTGCGGGAAGGGCAACGGAATGAGGGAACGGGAAAGAAGGAGAGAGAAAGAGAGTGAGAGGGAGCGAAATACGAAAAGAAAAGAAATAAGAAAGACAGGTATGCACATGCGTGTGTGCATTTTACCTTCTATATTACTTTTTTGCTACTCGGGCATGTATGCAGTGGTGGTAAGCGCGTGGGAAGAGTTTTATCGCGCCTGAGAGGAGAATATGCGAGGGATATGACAGTGAGATTGAGAAAACGAAGGGAGGGAAGGACGAGCGGGAGAGAGAGAGAGAGGGAGAGAGAGAGAGAGAGAGAGAGAGAGAGAGAGAGAGATTTATGCCTCACTTACACCTTTAGGCAAATAAGTACAACTAATGTGCAATTTTGCAACCAAAAGAAAAGAAAGATCAATGCTATATAATAATAATAATAATAATAATAATAATATACGTAGAGTGGAATAACGTGGGGGATACAATAAGAGGAAGAACCCTGTATAAATGGAAGCTACAATTGAAACAAATATTTAATAATAATAGTAGTAATAATAATAAAGATATTCAAGGGATTCCAGGTATAATGAATATAACGCACTTAAATGACAAATTACCTTCACTGTGTACAATGCATACAATATGCGGTAATACATAGCAATTAAAAACTATATTAGGTGATATAATAATATAAAGTAATATGAACAAAGTAAACTACGTGAACAGTATAATATGATGCGGTGAGAGAGAGAGAGAGAGAGAAAGAAAGAGAGAGAGAGAGAGAGAGAGAGAGAGAGAGAGAGGGAGAAACGGATAAAATGCTCGCTTCTTCGATGCAGTAGGCGCATGCATAAACGGACCCGTACGCATGCCTGATAAGGCCTTATCGTGTGTGAAAGCACCGTGGCCTACTTTTACAATGCTCGAGCATGCATAGATGTAGGAGAGCTTCACACTTGGCTCTCCGATCTACAGTTGCCCCCTCTGCCTTTTATATACGCCTCTATTTTCCACTCGTACTTCTACGAGTGTGCGCGCGTCTATGTGCGTCCGCTCGTGGATGGCAGTAACACTTGTGCAATGGAGAGAGGAGCTGTGTACGAGGGGCGGGGGGGGGGGGGGGGGGTAGCGAGAGAAAAAGGGGAGAGAGCAATGGGGGAGAAGAGTTTACTTCGAATCTCGAGCTCGAGTACGTCAGAGACAAGTTTGTACAAAAATTGGCAATGACACCTGGTGGGTACCGAACAACATCACTTTTCCAACACCAGCGAATGGCTAATGACCGTTCAATATTTCTTCGATTATTATTTGATCCTACTCAGACATTGAGGTATATTCGTCGCGAAACATTCAGAATTCACGATAAACATTAGATGGATAAGAAATATTCATAATCTATATAAATGTTATATCGTCGATTATCTTTTGAGTATGGGAAGTCTTAGGGAAATGCTAGCATGGGACGCAGAATTGAATTGCTTCTTTTGACTGTGTCCGAAATTTGAGATCAATCCGCTAGCCCGTCGATGAATTACAACTACCTGTGCAGAAATTTATTGGAGAGTAGCCAGATCCTACCACCTCCCTATAGGAATTTCATAGAGAGCCCGCTGCGAGGGAGTCCACGTTTGAATTCAAGCAGATACCTCACGCTTTTTCAATTGACATCGCAAGAGAATTTTTTATTCGAAACTCAAAAAAAAAATTCAACGTTTTTAAAAAATACATCCTCTCGTTATTGCGCGCACAAATTTGCTGGAGAGTCCAAAGATGCACCGCACCTTTATAGGGATTTGTCGAAGACACCGCACATAGGGAGTTTTCGTTGGGACTCAATAAGATTCTGATCAACGCCGTTTGAGAATTCTTGCCACGTTCGGATCGAAAATGTGTGAAAAGACACGACAAAAAACTTGGCGGGTTGAAACATAACCTACACGATTCGTGAGGGTGTACGTGTTCAGTGATTTTGTGTGAAAGTGCAGTAAAATAAATAACAAACGACAATTGAAGTGGATTTTCAGTGATATGATTCAAATTGATTTCTAAGATCTACTTTTTTTACCCTAGTTTGACATACTGGGACACTTTCCCCGGGTGAATTTTTAGTAAAATGCTCACTTTTCAAAAATTGAAAGTTTTCGATAATTGATTTAACCGATTTTATTTGGTGTTTACCGAATTTTAATTGTGCAGAAATATTAAGAAAGGTTTTAAAGGGAGTTCGGATTTTTTCGATGAAAATCGATCCAAGGGTTGTCAGAGGCAGGGGGGTGAAGGTTAATTCCAGGTTAAATTGATCCAATGTGACGAAATCGTGGCCAAATATAAATGTATCAACGAAGGGTTGAGCCATTTATACATTCTAAGATACATTTGAAAATAAGATTTATCCTCTTTTCATATCCGATCACTATGTATATATACATAGTTTGTTTGCGAAATTCAACGTACAGGATACGATGGGATCCATCAAGAATCGTATCGGATTCTGTTGGATAATGTGGAAATTCTTCAGGATTCGAATTGGATTCATACATGGGATTCCAATATGGATTTTCGATTAGAATTCAATGTACGAGCGTGACGTTTTATGGATTGGATCGCCTATGAGGAAGTAGAGGAAAGTATAGGAATCCAATTGGATCCCTGGGATAATTTTTGCACGGGTATTTTGGTTTATAGCGATTTCGCATGAGTTCTTATGTTCTTCAATCTCTGACACGATGAAGACAGACAAAACATGAAAAAAATGTACAGAATTTTTTAGATTCTTCGTTTTGGTAAACTTTTCGAAAAATGCCACAATCCGGTACATAATTGCGGTGGGATTAATTACTCGTAATATTATTACAACGAAAGCAGCAATTATTTTTGGCAAGGACGAAGCAAAGGTTCCATGAAAATGTTTCGTTTCGATTTTTAGAAACGTCAGTGGTTTTCCCATGTGTCCGTTTGATCGTTGGTCCGCGACGCCAAAACCAAAGTCACTATGTGCTATATTTTTCAAGCCGCTATCCCCCGAAGTTCCTTCGTTATTGTTCTCGAGATAAGGAAATCGTTTTCTACGGGGCGATGTCCCACATCTGTTGGGCGCGAGGAATTGACACTCTTGCGCGATGACGTCGACTTCAACACTTCATAACTCGCGGTCGGCAGTATCACTCCAGTATAATAATTTTACGTGGCTTCCCAACTCACATGGTTCGTTTCGAGGATGCTGGATTATTCGATGGGTGACCAACGCGCTACCCTGCATTGATGGACGTGAAAAATCGCTTTCGAGCCAGGGCGAAATATCGCCTTTCTGTTTCCACAAATATGATGATCGTTTTAGAATCGTGGCTGAGGGATGTAGTCGCTGGAGCTTGTAAAAGTAATCTCTTCGTGTAGAATTAAGGAGGGTGGGGCGTTAGTCATAATCCAAGATTTGAAAGAAAACATATATATGTGTTATTGTTTGGACTATTCTGAGTCTTTACGAATTTTTTCAAATTTTTCCCCCTAAAACACCAGCGATAAAAAATAGTTGAATGTAGGAGATATTACGTGCGGTTAGGTGAGCAAGACATTCACACAACGAGTTATGTAATTTTTTTTGGCCATTTGGCACCTAGATTGACCATTTCTAACAACGTATTAATGCAAGATAAATCTTTGTAAACGTTTAGGAGCAAAACTCGTCTTGTCCATCGTCAACTATATATATTAAATATTGAACCATCAGGGTTTGATAAAAGATTATATAAATACGATAAAAGAATAAAAAGATAGATAAAAGAGCCATATCTATGAATGACTCGAAATTTCATTCTAAGTTGTATGAAACATTCACTGACGCGGTTTTTTTCTTCATAAAAAGCATCGACAATGTTATCATTTTTCAAGTTGGCAGTAACACAAAAGTGTTTCTTATTCACGAAATAAAAATATAAAAATGCATAAGTTTTCCCTTTAATTATATATTTTATGAAAAAGTAACATCTACAGAATAAGGTGCATTGAAGAAAGAATTCATAAGCCGTTATTTCACTCAATTGAACCACTCCAACCTAAGGAGGCTGGAACGAAAAGTCAATTTTCTTGTTTCGATAGCTTAAGGAAGCTGGCTGGGTAAGCTTACCGAAGCTTAAAGAAGCTTACCCACCAAGAAATTTGTCTTTTCGTTATTCTCAGGTTCGGTTAATCTTAACTGTCAGATGACAGCCAACTGCTGAATGGCAGGTAGCTGTCAATTGAAAGACTCCGGTAGGCTCCACTAGGGAATACCAAGGAACATTTAATGAAGAGAATAATAAAGATTTAGAGCAATTGCAATGCTCATACTTTTGTCTTTCATTTTTTCACCATTTATGTTACTTACCTGGTTTCTTCTACTTTGGTTTGGCAAGAACACAATAAGAACTATGTACGAATAGGGCGCAATTCCTTCGACTTTTTCTGAGTTGCCTAGTTTTATCATAATTGAGTGAAACCGAATCGAATTGACTGGAGAAGGATAGAGGCATATTGAGCTAAGCAGAAAGAGGAAGAGGGAGATAGGCAGAGCTACTTAGTCTCGGGACATTACGTGGCCCCGGGACTCGCGGTCAATCTAACGAAAAGAGTTACGTGGGAGTAATGACAATTCCAGTGGGGGCCTTCTCCTCTTACTGCTGCTGCATTTTTCCTGCACTTCGTTCGTATTGAGTAAGTCACAACGCGAGCCTTGACTTTTTACACGACTCCCCCCCTTAACAACGGCCCCGGTTACCTTTAAACGTTTGATTGTCCGAGGCAGGTCGAGGAGCTAGAAAACTTTTCGACCCCCTTTGCTTGACGGACAAAAGGGCGCAATTCTCACACTTTTAACAGGCACGTAATGTTGCGCTATTTCGCTGGAGGCTAAAAAATGAAACTTTTTACAGAAAAAGGCATTTTGCCGTAGAAGAAGGTCATTGTTGTTAGAAAATATTTGAAATAAGAACCTAATCAACGCTAATGGAATGACCCATTGGAAATAAGTATCAACTTAACCGGGTACATCTACCTAGGCGGGTCAAAAAATTGCATTTTTTGAAATATTTTCATTCGATAGTACCACCTTTTAGCTATATTCCCTAAAAATGTTATTTAAATATTCCTAAAATTGAATGAGCTACAGCTTCTAGGAGTCAGCCAGGCGACAAATAGCCTGGAAATATTTTCCGAAACATATTCTGATCGGTAAATGATCCCTAAATCATCGTCCCAATACGACGTGTAACACTAAATATAATCGGTCGGAAAAAATGATGACACGTTTTATTTTATTTTGCAATTTTGTTTCGTTTTTATCGAAATGTGAATAGACACAAATGATCGATGATTGATCGTTATTGATACACTCGGTATAGACTTGTGGCTGAGGAAACGACGAAGTGTTTTTTTTTCCTTTTCTTTCTTCCGATAAGACGAAATCAATGAACCTTGATGAACTTTTTGCTTTCCAAGTGGGGCCATTCTCGAGGTGCAGTTTCTCATTTTCTGGAGGTTCTTGAAAGCGAGACACCGCGTGGGCGCTCGCTCAAAACGTGAAACTGTAACGAGGGCGTTAAGGTGTACTAGACACGAGACAGGGAGAACTGTGGAAAAGAGAGAGAGAGAGAGAGAGAGAGAAAATACGAGTTTCATTCGTACTTTAAGCCACATGTTCTCGCAGAGGTGACATACTGTCGCGATACAGTTTATTCGGCAATACGTATATTAATTCAAAACGTGCATAATGGGATATTGCTATTAGCCAGATATTTAATGAATTCTGTTTGTCCAACTATCATTTCAACTTTAATCTGTCCCATACAAACGTTCACCCGGTGTATGTGTGTGTGAGTGTTGGTTTTTTTCTTTTAATTCCTGATATCATAACCTGCGATATCTTATCCATTTTACTGAGAATGGGAGCTTTGTTTTCATGAAACCTTTCGTTTGTAATTTTGATGGAAATTCAGAATGTTTTGAAACGTCTAAAAACTACATGTAGATAAACGGCTGCAGGAATGTGTCCAGAAATTCTGCATAAAAAAATATTTTTTGCAATATTTGAAAAAGGAAAAAGATAGATAAAGGTGCAATCATTTCATGGAGAAAATATTCTTAAGGGCTTACTTGAAACTTTTGAAAATGTCGATTTCTGATTTTCGACGGATTCTGAAAATATAACACTTCATAAATATTCTCTGACAATTTCAAGTCGATCCGTTTAAAATTGTAGGAGTTATGGGGATTTATAAGTAGGTTCCGCGAACTGGTGAATTTTAAACGCGTTTTTCTCAAAATGACGTTTTCAATGTTGGTGGCCACGATTCTCAAAAATCACTGTTCCGATCAATTTCAATTTTTACAAGTTTCTTTTATATGTCAAAAAGCTGTGCTTGGAAAAATACTTTTTTTCATTTTTTTAATCAATCTAAATAGAACTTTTCTCACTTATTGTTCATGCGCTTTGGGAGCGGGATAAATTGAAGAGTTATGCTCAGTTGTAAAAGTCGAAAAATCACTTTTTTGAGAACCAATATATTTTGACATCTTGTAAATATATTTTGACAACTTATTGATATATTTTGACATCTTATCAACATATTTTGATATCTTATCAATATATTTTGACATGTTATCAATGTTTCCTAAACATTTTTAAGCGATCGGATCAAAATTGATAGATTTATAGGCTGTTATGTCGACGCCCGTCGGAACGCTCGAAGCGTCGTTCCAAACATTGAACGCATTTTTTCTCAAAAGTACATTTTCAAGGTTGGTGAGCAAATTATCTCAAAAACTAGTGCATCGATCTTTCTGAATTCTTAAGGGCTTTTTTAGATGTAAAAATATAGTACTCGACCGAAGCATTTTTTTCCCGATGTATGCGTTCGATTGGATGCACGGAAAATGCTCATTTTTTTTTTATCAAGCTTCACTTTCAACACGTGTAATTTTTTCTTCATTTGCTATTTCGGAAACTCTTCCAATTACTCATAGGATAAACTATTATACTAACGAGAACTTTTAGATTTTTTAATACAAGATAACTTGGTTTAGAAGGGCATTGCCCACCGCAAAAGACGTTTTTGCGAGGTGGATCCCGGACATCGACCGTAAACCGATTAAATCGATGATCGACTGGAATAACTAAAATGACTAAAACCCCTTAAATTACTAAAATTACTAAAATAACTAAAATTACCAAAATTACTAAAATTACTAAAATTACTGAAATTACTAAAATTACTGAAATTACTAAAATTACTAAAATTACTAAAATTACTAAAATTACTAAAATTACTAAAATTACTAAAATTACTAAAATTACTAAAATTACTAAAATTACTAAAATTACTAAAATTACTAAAATTACTAAAATTACTAAAATTACTAAAATTGCTAAAAATTACTAGAAATTACTAAAATCACTAAAAATTACTCAAATTAGTAAAATTATTGAAATTATTGAAATTACTGAAATTACTAAAATTACTAAAATTACTAAAATTGCTGAAATTGCTAAAAATTACTAAAATCACTAAAAATTACTCAAATTACTAAAATTACTGAAATTACTAAAATTGCTAAAATTACTAAAATTACTAAAATTACTAAAATTACTAAAAGTACTAAAATTATTGAGATTAGTTCTGTAGATGATACTTTTTGAAAACCCCTAATTTTTGCAGAAATTAATCACGACGATGTTAAAAAAAAAAATCCCAAAAACGAGCTGGTTTCGACTGTTAAAACTAGGCTCATTGATGAGGAAGCAATGTACAGTTAACTTTTAAAGAATTTTCATCGATCCTCTTGAAAATTTCTACGCACGTTCATCGCCCAAAGCGATTTGAGTACTGAATTATTCGGTTTGCAGACATAAAGACCAAGAGGAAAAGAATGCAGGAAGAAGAGGGAACCGATTATCCGGTACAATTTCTGCTCGATAAATATCCGTATCTGTGAGTGGAATACACCGAAGCCCGAATTTCATTCCGCATGATCGCGGCATTGTTCTATCTAATGGCCAAACGTACCACCCCAATATTACATCACGAAAATTGGTCCGTGTACCTGTAGAAGTCGACGCACGGCCACGAACCGCGAATGCAGAGTGGTGACAGTTTTCGCGGCTGTGTACACGCGTGTGTGCTCGCGCGCGCGCGGGAGTTCTCGGCGCACGCATTACGAAATTAGGTCGACAGAAATTCAACGCACCGCGAGTTGATAAACGCACGCACACGTGTAGGAACCGCGACGAGAAAGAGCCGCACGTTTGCTCGCGCGTTGGGGAGCGCAGTATCTCGCTCATATACGGCGTTGCGGAGCCACGCGTTTGCCTTTTAACGCCTGCATATGCGAGTACTACGAACATTTTTTTCCTCCCAGGCATATACGTAATCCCGTATACATTTATCCGCCCTTGAGTAAAAAGCAGGTGAAGACAACGAGCGACGAATCTCGAAGGACGAAAAAAAAAAATCATTTTCCCAAAATGCTGGACTTGTTCGATAAATTGTTCCTTCAGAGCTGAGTATCCGTCACTTCGTGACACGCAGTCTGCGTTAGTCAATGACGAGGTGTATTTTGAACAAGGGGAAATCTCGTAATTTTATCGGTTTCGATTGATTGTCCAATAATCGGTGAAGGGACAAATGTTTATTCAGGATTTTTCTTCACGTGCCCTTTAAGATTCCATCCCTTTCACTTTTACCGCAGACTTGTCACTTGACTGTTTCCAGCTCCACAGATACTCCTCAGAGTGCTGACCACAGTCACTTTTTCCTGACGCGTTGCTGACTAGGAGCACCAGCGTTCGCTTTCGATTTCGTTGAAACTCATACATGTGATGCACCATTGAAAACTATCAGGTACGTATGTTTTAAACGGCAGAAAAACGGCTGAGTGGTGAAACCACCACTTAAAGAAAGGCGAGGGCCGAATTTGGAGTTTGACCCACAAGCAGTCCACCGGTCGGAACGAAACAAAAACAAAAATTCTTCTAATGTAAAGCGGTGGAAAATTCACTATAGGAGTATTGAAAAAAAATCAACTTACGGGGTGACACGTTTTTTCTCAGAGGTGGTTTCCAGCCTTAAAACCGTTTTTCCGTCGATAAAAAAGACGTGTCTAATAGTTTTTAATGGTTTACTACATACACAAGTTGCGTAAAAATCGAGAAGGATATTTGAGGAGGGAGATACCTTAGGTAAGGAATTTTTTTTGTTCATTTTCATGATTTCTTCAAAAGGAAATATTTATTCACCATTTTTGAGTGCTAGGGTATGCTTTATTACTACCTTTTGCTGTTACATGGTATTGATTTTCATTGATCTTTAAAAATGCCGGAGGTATGGCACTGTATTTTCAAAACTGGCGTGACGAATACCTCATAAACTAATCGACCGATTCTGATGAAATTTGGTATAAATCTTTCTGACCTTATCCTCTAAAACATGACAGTAAATGTTTTCGAAAATTTAAAAGAAAAAGTATTTTTTATTGCAAAATGTAGCGATTTAGAAGGAAAATTCAATCTTCTTGTTTCAAAACATACCATTTCACCGATTTTCAACATTTTTAACTTTTTCTTGGTTCATATTCCGCGTACGAGTGTTAACGAAACAAAAATCATCGTTGGTTTTTTGTTTAAAAACTCGTTTAAAAGCACGTGCTTTACCTCCCCCACGTTCAAAGGTTCATGAAAAAATATTCCATCTAACAGCCAAAAGTAGTAACAAAACATACCCTAAGGCTAAAAAATGAGCAAGAAGTCTTTTCTTTTAAAAAAATCGTGAAAATCGGCCATTTTTTCCTCGCCTAAAGGTATCTCCCTCATAAGTGATGTTCCTTGTGGGTCCGAGTGCCTAGAGGGCACAGGGAAACTGTGGAAACGCGTGTCGATGCGGCCCTATCGTAGCGAATTTCAACCAAGTGATCACTCATCCAAGTATTGGCCCAGGCCAAGAAAATTTACACTATGAGCGCGTTCGCTGTCTTTACGAATGTTGACGATCAATGATTTCATATCAGATGACTGGGATGGAGAAAAAATGTAGGATTCTCCTTGTGTCCGGGGGAATTGGAATTCTAATCTAGTGAATGACGAAAAAATGGCATGCACAAGCGAATCGACTCGTGGGCCATTCTCCGACATAACACTTTCGAGATTGAGTCAGGCTCCTGTCTGACTGACGAGAATTTTAATTTCGCGTTACGTCATGAATGGACGGTAACACACGGCAGTAGGATGTGGTAAAAGACCGCTGTGAAAATCCTCTGATCGCCCTATACGCGTATAGGGGGAAGAAAGGAGAAAGAGAGAGAGAGAGAGAGAGAGAGAGAGAGAGAGAGAGAGAGAGGGGGAGAGAAAGACAGCGGTGGATGAACAAGGAGAGAGATGGAGAAAATCCTGGAGGAGTTTTCGTTGTCGCGATTGGGCCATCATTATCGCACATGCCAGCCAGAACCTTTCGGTCGTGGGCAAAAGCATCGCCAGCAACTGCGCAGCAAAATGATCTTTAATGCATGTAATTGCACTCTCGTAACGAATAATAATCGAGAGCCGAAAGTAAAATGAGATGGATGAGAGAAGATATTATAGTCCGTGAGGATGCATCGGAGAAGATAACTTAAGAACGCAAGCCCATAATTTTATATTCATTGGATGCAAATTTATTTTTTCACGTAATGAATTGTCGAATAATGGCAGATAATATTTATCCCTCCTCTATTCGCCAATGATGAAACAAGAATGATATTTTTCAGATTTCAAAATATTCTTCTTGAGGATCACTTTCACGCAGACATGTTTTCCACACAAAAAATACCGTGTTTTGAAAAATAATGTTTTTTTTCACGACTAAACATTTGTAATATGATATTTTTAAACACGTTAATTTTTTCCGATTTTTAATGTTCTTTTCTATGCGCCGCATCATCTTTTCAGGAGGGCACAGGGAAACTGTTGAAAGCTCGTACAGATGGCTATATTTTACTGAGGTCGAGTCACCAGCGGGAACTAAGTGGAATTGCCTTCAGCTCCGTAGTTGGTGCGCAAGCCGGAGCCGAACCAAACGGTCACCCATCCCAGTATTAGCTAGGCCAACACCAATCGCTACTTTCAGTTGAGGTTTTTAATACTATCCAAACGCATTGTACGCGATTATATTTATGATTCAGATTTTGAAAAGTATTATTATTTACAGCGTAAAAAATTCCGTTCTTGTGCGGCAATATTTTTATTTTGAAAGATTCTCGTTGCACGGCAGACAATACCGAAAAAGCTTAATTGAGATACTACTTTTTAATTTACAGTCCTCTCTCTCTCTCTCTCTCTCTCTCTCTCTCTCTCTCTCTCTCTCTCTCTCTCTCTCTCTCTCTCTCTCTCTTCTTAATTTGGCAGAAGATTAGAGAACTTTATTGCTCCGTCGAAATTGTCCGATGGCCCTAATGAGCCTTCAATTACGAAAGAAGTTATTTATAATTGCAAAAACTAATAATCAGTGTGAGAAATTATAAAACCTTTTGCACAATCGCTTTTCTGTTCCTCCATTTCGAAAGAAGGTACATTTTCCATCTCTGCTCGACCAGAAATTCCACAAAGGCCTTAATGGTACACCCGGAAGGTGTTAATTATCATAGAAATGAGAATGATGCGCAACTTCGGAAATGATTAATTCCTGACACGTGTTGCGATAACGTGATTTCGAGGCGATGAGCCCTCTTCCGAAATCGTACGTATTTTACAGACCTTGGGACGAGTGTCGAGAGCGCGTCAGAGCTGGTAAGAGAGGAGGAAACAAACGGCGTGAAGAAGCGAAACATAGATGGAAAATTTCCATTTGATGGAGACAAAAAAGAGTAAGCTGTAAAACGCGGTGTAGCCTGGGTCAACTTGGAGAGCCGGAGCTACCTCGCAATCGCTACATAGAACATCTTAACGATTTGGCCGTAAAAGACGCGTCATTCGTAGCATACACGAATGGTAACTTCATTTCTTAAACGTACAGCTCGGGAAGAAAAAAAGGATTGAAAATGATGTATCTTCGGGCTATGGCCAATGATGCGCAATAAATGGATATCAGTACTTAAATCTTATAGTACTTAAATATTATATCAGGAAATTCTCTTATTAGGAACACTTTCCGCATATACGTGCGGTATTAATTTGTCATTCGGGTCGTTGATCGCGCTTATATGTCAAATATTTTAGACGCTCCGACGCCTTAAACGAACGTTGGCAATTTGACAATCAAACATCGATATTTTCTCATTTAATATTTAAACGATAAATGTTAGCAACTATGTAGATGGTGAATCGATAGAGTGTTCCCGTGCAGTAGGTTTGCAGGGATTCAATCGGATTCTCATACTTCGTCCTGCTTCCTGATGGGGATTGAATGGATCGTCGCATTGGATCCCTATAGGGACTAAAACGTCCTGCTCGCATATTGGATTCTGATTGGAATTCTCCGTTGGAATCCAATGCCCGAATCTAATTTGAATCCTGAAGGATTCCCACCTTATCGAACAAAATCCGACAAGATTCTTGATAGATCATATCGCATTCTGTACGTTGAATTTTCGAAACCAAATATATAGATATTCAAAGTGAATGGATCTCGAAGAAGTATAAATTCTAGTTAGAAAAAGTAAGTATAAATCATTTTAAAAGGTATATCTCAAAATTTGATTTGAATCACATCACCGAAAATCCACTGTAATTATCGTCTGTTATTGAATTAATTGCATTTTGACATAATATCTCCACTCACGTACACGCTCACAAAACGTGCAGGTTATGTTGCCATACGCCGACCATTTTTCTCGTGACTTTTCACATGTTTACGATTCGACCGGGATAAGAATTCTCAAACGATCAATGCCAATCAACGCCCCAATTGGATCCCAGTGAGGACTCCCAATTGGATTCCAATGGGGACTCCCAATTGCATCCCAATTAGATCTCAATGAGGACTCCCAATTGGATCGCAATGAGGAATCCCAATTTGATTCCAGTGGGGACTCCTAGATTGATCCCAATTAGATCCCAATGAGCACTCCCAATGGGATCCCAATGAGGATTCCCAATGAGGACTCTCAATTGGATTCCAATGAGGACTCCCAATAGAATCCCTAAGGGGACTCCCAATTGGATCCCAATGAGGGATCCCAATTCGATTCCAATGAAGACTCCCTACGTGGGGTGTCCCTAACAAATCCCTATATGCCCTATACATCCCTATCTATCCCTATCCCTATAGAGATGTGAGCGCATATTGGGACTCCTCAACAAATTTGTGCACGGGATCACGAGAGAATATTTTTTTGGGAGATCGCATAAATTCCAGTTGACAATTTTAAGGATGTTGAGTCCCTATGAAACATGTTAATGTTAACTGTTCAATAAATAGCTTCTTAATCGTCATGAAATTTTTACACGACCTCCTGAATACTTCATGTAAAAACATACCAAATTTTCAGAATTCTATCATCATTACTTCAACCTCCTTAAGGGTTGAAATAAAAAATGATAAGAAAATTCTGAAAATTTGGTATGTTTTTGTATGAAGTATTTAAGAGGTCGTGTTAAAATTTCACGACGAGTAGGAAGCTCGTTATTAAAAAATTAGCATTTTGTTAAGAACAATTTTTTAAAGAAATTTAAAAAAATTTATCAATAAACTTCGTTTTGTTTCCGTTGCTTTCAGTATATTGTAGATATTATAAAATTGAGAGGTCAAAAAAAAAACTTATTGCAAAGTTACATCAGTTTCCATAAAACAACATTTAATTTCTGGATGTTAATTGTTCAATAACGAGCTTCCTAATTGTCGTGAAATTTTTCCACGACCTCTGAAATACTTCATACAAAAACATACCAAATTTTCAGAATTTGATCATCATTTGCGATTTGGGACTCAACATCCTTAAATAGAATGTTTTCACGTCAATCTGGAAATATTGCGGCATCCACTTGGATTCCAATATGGACTCCCTCCTTGCAGCATCCCTGTCAAATCCCTATAAGGATGTGGTAGGATCTGGAAAATTCCCAACAAATTTTTGCACGGGTTCTTGGAGTAATGTATCTATGGTCGAGTATTTACTATCTCCCATTATTAGTAACAATTATTCTTCATGAGAAACATTACACACGACGAACTTTTTGGAATTTCTTCCAATGATTTATTTTCTGATTATTTTTCGATTGAGTACTGATAATTATAGTACGACGCATTTGTAAAAGAAAAAAGACCCAAATCCAAAACTAATCGTAACGCTGCTTTTTGTATCAAGAGCTGGATGAGAATGAGAAAAATCTTGTTATTCCAAACCCGAAACCAGTGTTTATCGGCTCACCAAAGTATATTTCCCCACGACACAACGTCACATCGTCAATTACCTATATCCTCCGAATACTTTCGGTAATCCCCACAATATACTTTTGCGCACTTTTCTCAACGACGAAATCTTTTCCAAGCTCGGCGAACGACGCAATCGTGATGTCAAAGGTTATTGAAGCGAGTGGCAAAATTGCGAGTTTCCTAAGCCGTTGCATCGAGATTTTTTATTGAGGGGGGTCGTAAAAGTCCGAAAATATGGCGGGTCTCGTATAATCGCTTTACCACTAGCGCGGGATACAGGGGTTCCGTCATTGGGAGACACAAAAAAAAGTAGAGCCGAACGAAAGGTTTGGTGAAAACCGGAAAGCGAGTGGCCTTCTGGACCTTTTTTTTTGGATCCTCCGCTAAGTTTTCGAAACGTTGAAAACCGAGGTCACGGGAAGTCTCGCTTTTATGAGTGTGGGACGTAATACATACATATATATATATATATATATATATATACATACATACATACATACATACATACATACATACAGACATACATATATATATATATATATATATATATATATGTTCATGTATATGTGTGTGTACACGTACACATTCTAAGCCAGCCAAAGTACCGACATGATGACTTTACAAGCGGTTACGAGCGTTTGTTGAATATTATTCCGGAAGGGGTGTGCTTTGCTCTTTCCTACGCATTCTCCTTCCCCCTTTTCTCGGTCAGCCGGTCTCTAGCTACAATGACAGGAGATTATGAGTTTTTACGCTCAATCCTTTCTTTCGTGAATCGTTTCTTCGGACGTTTTTTTCCCCCTTTCTATTACGTTTCCCTTTTCACTCGGCAAAGGAATTGCATCTCCTCATCTCCGTCGGGAGAGAAAGAGGGGGAGGGCGACGGGAAAGAGGAGGGTTTCCAAGGGTCAGACGTGAGAGTCGGCCATTTTTTTTTCATTTTGTTCTCCGGTTTACACGGAACCCAGTTCTCTCCCTCTGGCTCTCTCTAACTTTCTGTCTCCGTCTATCAGTCTGTGGACCTCGAGAAACGCAAAATGTTCTTTGCAAAGGGTTCAAACGATGAAGGGCGGAAAAGGAAATGGCTCGCTAGCTTTTTTGCTCTCTCTCTCTCTCTCTCTCTCTCTCTCTCTCTCTCTCTCTCTCTCTCTCTCTCGCTTCTGCTCTTTTCTCGTTGCCAAGAGAGTGCTGGCATTCAACAAAGCAAAAGCCGCAGTTCAACGAGACTCTTTCCCTTACGCTGTCACTGTCTCTCTCACTCTCTTTCTCTCGACAGTATACGCCATACAACTATAATACTACATATTTTTTTCTAGCAATTTTTTGTCGTCATTTGCCAGCTATAGAGTATGGCAAGGACCGCGCCCGTTTCTCTTATCCTTGAGCCGAGTGTGAGCCCGAGAGGGGATTAGAAATTGGCCTTCGAACGCGCGCTTTTATAACGCTCATGGCTCTTTTGCTGCCTCTCTCTCTCTCGCTCTCTATCGTTCTAGCTGTAACGTTGCCCAACAATCAAGAATATTTGTTTTTTTGTATCTCTGGATCTGTATATTGGACCGTTTGGTTGACGATATACTATTTTTTGTAGCAGGTATTACTTCACAGCCTTTTTTAGAAAAAAGCCTTGTCAAATGATTGTTATCGATCTACTGGAACCAAATAAAAGTCTAGAAAATTATAATAAGAAACTTATTTATTGAATTTATATAAAAAGTAATCCCAGAAATTACCTGAATCGTCCATAATTAAGTCATTGAGATCGTTAGACCAAACTACACTATTCGAAAATAAATTCACGCTGATGTCTATCGAGAGCCCAACTTTTGGAGTGTATCAGACTCACTGAGTTGATTTTACTGAAGCAAATTTATATTTTCACACATTTGTGAAGTTTGGCATATTAACGACTATTAAAATAGAGTATTTATATATATCTATATATAACCCATGAATTGAATAAAATGTTTAGCAATAATTCTACTGGATTATTTTAATAGTCGTTCATATGCCAAACACCACAAATGTGTGAAAAAATAAAATATATATATATTTTTTAACACCACAAATGTGTGAAAAAAAAATATATATATATATTTTTTCACACATTTGTGGTGTTTGGCATATGAACGACTATTAAAATAATCCAGTAGAATTATTGTTTCACATTGTTGTTGTTAAAAGTTTTCGGACCCTTCAGATAGTTGTACAATTATATAATTCAAATAGGATAATCCATTATACAGAGTTATATAGAATCTTCGTAAAATAATAAATGAAATGAATTATATTATTCTAACACTAAATGGCAATTATTCAGTGATCGAAAATTTGGCCATTATCTAAAGAGTCCGAAAACTTTTGACCAGCAGTACATATAGTGAAAAAATTATTTTGGCGATATACTATTTTTTTTCCTGGGCATAGTTCGAACCCTCATTCACTCAAAAGAATTTTCAAATGATTATTAGCAATTTATCGATATGATATACAATCCTATGAAATTATAATACAGAACTTAATTATTTATGAATTTATATAAAAAGTAATCCCAGAAAATACCTGAATCGTCCATATAGTTAATTTATTACAGTCTTGCTAACCGTAATTGTTTGTTACCAAGCGAATCCATTCAAAGATAAAATTTCGCCGACGTCTGTCGAGAGCACAACTTTTGGAGCGCATCTGGCCCACTGAGTTGATTTTACTGCAACAAATATATTTTCAAACATTTGTGGCGCTTGGTATGTGAACGACCCTTATAATAATCAGGTAGAATTGATGCTAAACATTTGATCGAACTTGAGAATTTCCGGGGGAGGGGCCCTAAACGGCTAGATCCTGAAGACACGTGGCGATTACCGCACCGATCAATTATTTTGCTCATTTCTTTTTTCCTAACCGAATGACAGCTAATGACGCGGTGGAAGACGGGAGAAGAAAAATAAAGTTACGAGCGCACCGATCTCTCGCTATCTCTCGGCGCTGTGTACGACGAAGGTTACGTTGCCCACCGTAGAGAGATTGACGTGTTGTTCTCTTGGCTTTAGATACGCGTACAATTATACGAAAAATTAATGAGTCTGAAATATCCGCGCTATCGCTTCGCCAGGTGTAATACGAAAACGTAGTTCAAATTCCACCGTAAATTATGTGCCTACATGACGTTTTTCTTCCCGTGTTGTTCGACGTTCCAGAACAACAAAAAACTTTCCTAAGCCCCACGACGTTCAACGTCCAATGAAGATTTCTGAGGAAGAACAAAACTGGGTCGTACCGGCCGTGGATCTCGGAATAGTTCGCCGTTTTTCTTCTTCGACAAATTCCTACGGAGTTCTCATTTATAACGCAATATATTCGATGGTGGCAATATTTTGTCTCCCCCCCCCCCCCCCCCGGTTTTTTTTTGGATTTTTTGTTGTTTTTTTTCTTCTCGTCTTTAGGGTGGTCTCTGCTGGCCAGCGTCGTCGTCGTCGTTCGGCTGACGGAGACAATGAAACGTCGTAAAATGCTTCTTCTTCGAGGACACTAACAGCAAGATTGCGCAAGCTTTTCTCGCTCGCGAACAAGGGTTTGACAATAGCTACGATGAAATGTCGAAGAACATTTTTCCTCTTGCCGCGGCAAAGATTTCTCAAGGGTTTTCCAGCTTGAACGAGGCGTGTGTCCAGCATATGCACTCGCAAGACACGTGACGCTTTTAAGGAAGCTTTCCAGTGTGACAGCCCGAAAAATCGCTGTTTTTCGCGATTTTTTTTTTTTAAAGAAAAAATAATCTAATCGGTCTGGTTTTTTTTTGTATATTAATTGGGTATTGAAGAATACAAAACAATTTTTTAAAGATCGATTTATTTATTGATTAATATCTATAAAAATGATGAAACAATTGTTGCAGAAAATGCACTTGGATGTGGTGTCCACGTTGGGGGTCACAATTTTGATCTGAAACAAAAAACACAAAAAGATTATTGATCGGTATATAATTGGCTTTCGTGCTATGGAGGCTTTTTTTTTTTTTTGCAAAAATGGCGCCGGTTTGAACAAAAAGTATCGATTTTAGCATTTTTTTTGGCAGTTTTTTTTACAAAAAAATAGGAAGATGTCAAAAAAAAAAGCTTCCATAGCACGATAAACAATGACGTTAAGAATATTGTGTAAAAAATTCAACTCGATAGCTTTAAAACTCTGCCCTCCAAGTTGGACACCGTTTTGAAAAATGCTGTTTCGAGAAAAACGCGTTCAAAGTTTCGCTGTAGCTGTAGCGCTCCGTTGCCTTCTTCCAAGAAATGCTGTACAGTAACCGAAATAATCTGAATTTCGGCATGAAAATTTCAGGGAATATTCGGAAGAGTGTATACTATTCGATAAAGCAAAAAAAAAATCTATTTTTTGAAAATTTCACACTGGAAAGCTCCCTTAAGGAGGTACGATTATTACTAGGAATCCAACTTTCGGATTTGAAAATTTTATATGATTCTTCCGAATACTTTATGCGCGTTTTGCCAAAATTTGAGCTATTTTGACCGTTTAGTTTTTTCGCAATAAAACTGCAAAGTCGAGCAATTTGAGTTACCGAAGCACGTCGTCTTATGGAGACGCTCAACCGGAAATGCGGTGATCGTGGATTTTTTGCTCACGTATCCAACTAAACCCGTTGGAAACCTAAAATTCGATAGATTAGATATAATAGATATTGTAAAAAATAAGAAAATCAATCTTCACCGTGTAGTTAAAGCACTACATTGCCACAACCCAGCTTTGTTTTGAAATTAATTTGAATAGAAGCCGCCACAAAATATGCAAACAACAATTTATGGAGTTTTATCATTTATCACGTATCAATAATATGCATAATTATTATATATTCTGCCTATCGTGTTAATTCTGCTGAGGTAATTCAAGCCTATTTTAATAGCTCTCCGGCTGATTCTTTTTGTCTTTTTAGTCCACTTTTATGGTGGATATGGTAATATTATTATTGCGAAGATTACTACCGAGGCGTTAACAATCTAATTTTTCAGTTTTTATTTGTTCACGTGCAATAAATTCATCATTTACCACAAGATTTGGCACACTATAATCGATAATACGAATAATCAACATAAGTCAACATAAATGAGAGCAGCTGTGGGGAAAATAAATTTAGACTCTTTTTTCACCCCGTGGAAGTGATCGTACCTCTTAAAACACGGGTTTTTTGGCGGTCCAGCTTTCGACTACGACAGCTCGAAAAATATATTCGCCATGATTTTATTCACGATTGTTTTTTTAGCTGCTCACCAATCGAAAATCTCCAACGTGAATAAGTTTTCAAGACTGCGAAATTATTCACAATGTCAATATTGCGGACGCGACTTACGCTTTGTCATGTAAAAATGGATGGCAGAAGAATGCGAAGGAACAAATAAGAAATAAGTAAGGAAATGGAATTAATGAATGGAGAGAAAGTTGGAGAGGTTTGATGAAAGTTTGACATTTTTGAAAATATCAATTTTTGGTTTCTCGATGAATTCTCAAAATACAATATTAATATTGTATTTGTATTAATATTATATTTGTATGAATATATTTTCTGAATATTTCAGGTCGTCCCTTTCAACGGTGAGGGAATTATGGGCGTTTATAGGCACACTGGGGGAATAAATTTTGGATACATATCAATCTTTTTTGTTAATTTCGCATTTATTGATCATTTTTGCGTTTCAATCACTAATTTTTTATATTCGTATCTAAGTAGGCTTATGAAAGCGAATATCACGTAGGAACATTATAGATTAAAATTAAAAACATTATAGGGTTATTTCAGGTCAGCAGAATATACATTTTCTGCGTAAATATCGAAAAAGTTAATTTCTATTAAAAATGTTCCAAATTAATTCCTTTAGGTTGCGCGAACCTGCGAACACTAAACGTGTTTTTCCTAAAAGAACATTTTCAAAATCGGGGACCACGATATTTAAAAATCACTGCACCGATCATCTTGCAATTTTATAACCATCATTCACATATCAAAAAGCAGTGCTCGAATAAAAGATTTTTTTTTGCTAGTTTCATTTTTATCAACAAAAATGGAGTGTTTTTTCACCGAAATCAATACTGTCACTTAGGACTTCAAACATTCTTTCAAAAATCAATATTTCGTTAAATCCTTCGTTCAAACACTAGATAATTTTATGCAAAAACTAAATGCGTTTGATTTTTTTGTTTCCGATGACCTATTTCCGAGCAGCAGTGATCACTGCGAGGGACGTTCTTTCAAGCAGCGATCTGCACATCTACAAACCATTGTATCTACTACATTTATGAATATTTTTCAATACAAACCATTACAAAAGATACTCAAAACCTTAAAAGCGTTAAAACTTCACAACCTTAAAACCTTGGAACCCTAAAACCCTAAAACCTTAAAACTTTAAAAACTTTAAAAACTTTAAAAACTTAAAACCTTTAAAAATATATAAAACGTGCACATATTTTCCCAAAAAAAAAATCAGGCATATTCTTCTTTTTTCTGGGGACGAGCTAGGTGTAATCCGTTAAACCGACATTTCTCCAGAATTTCGAAATTGGTGGCGATCTCTATGAGCATTATACAAAAAAGGATATCGAACCGCAGAAACTGACCTCGTAAACCTTGGACGCGACGGGAATATTACGACAATATTAATATCCTTCGGAATAGCATTACGACAATTTCCGGTGTATCGTTAAACTTTCTCTCTCGCATCCTCGGAGCGTGTACACTTCTATACACTTATACACAAATATATATATATATATATATATATATATATACACACACACACACACACACACATATATACACAGGGTGTTTCAAAATAACCTGACATTTTAATTGATTAATAAAACGTACTATTTATCTGAAAAGTACGAGCATTTAACTTGATATCTTTGTTTTATGTTTATTTAATTTGACATATTTTAATGTTATGTTTAGGAGGTTACGTGTGGAACACAATATCCGATCAATGGCAGCCTCGTCCCTGTTTGCAAGGGTTCTAAGTTCGCGTTTTATTTCCCCCTACTTTTCAGAATACCTACATTTTATCGGTATTTTATTTCACAAGAGATTGTTTGATATTCCTAAATTCGCTAGATTGAGAATTCATGATTAATTAGTCTGTCCGTGTCTCCCCCTCATTTTCTTCCGCTCTCCTTCCTCTACTTGATCGTTTTCTTCCTCGATGAGGGGTAAAAATATGCCGGTCCCGAGGATGTTTGCCAGTGAAACGAGAGTGGCCGAGACAAACGGTGATGCGGGGACGCGAGCGCAAGGGCCTTTCACACAGGGGGAGAGAACTCGGTTGACGTGATTGACGGGTATAGCACGTTCTATTTGTAAAATCTCTCTCTCTCTCTCTCTCCCTCTCTCTCTCTCGCTCTCTCTCGCTCTCTCTCTCTCTCTCTCTGTCTCTCTCTCTCTCTCTCTCTCTCTCTCTCTCTGTCTCTCTGTCTCTCTCTCTCTCTCTCTCTCTCTCTCTCTCTCTCTCTCTCTCTCTCTCTCTCTCTCTCTCTCTCTTTCTCCGTTGACTGTTGCATTGCGAGGGGCGTGGAGGGAGGGAGGAGGAGGAGAGAAATGGGAGCAAGGTCCGGAGAGTTAGGAAGAGGCTGCTAAGGTGAATCGATGTGGCTCTTGGCCAACCGCGTGCGTTGGCCAAGTTACTGACTTAAGTGGGGAAAATAGAACGCTGAGTTGATCTCTCGTTTGAGGTCCGAGGAACGTTCGTAATGTGATTAAGATCCTTGCACGGGCGTGCGAAGAACCCTTGGTCTTTTGGCAAGCGTTCGTTTTGTATTCAGATCGATACGAGAGATCGAGCATGGTCGAATTCATCATTTGACAAGCGCAGGTGAATGAGTTGCAATGGCTGTTAGATTCGAGGCACGATTGATTGAATGAACAAAACGAATGGTTGGTCGAGATAACGTCGCATCGAAGTTTTATTATTGTAATGAAAGGACATTTTGAAAAATGTTCATCTCACATGACCCTAGCTGCCAAAAACTTTTGCACCGATTGGCCATGCAGAAACGACGGCACTTTGTGAATAATAATTTCTTTATTTATCAATATTTTATTTTCCCGTCTTTGATGTTTTATCTTCATTTTCTGTATTATTTTATCATATTTATGTTATATATTATCATTGTATTATTTTAGTATATTGTTTATTCTATTCTATTATATTACTAATTATATTTGGTATATTGCTTTAAATACTTTTAATAGATATATACCCGTGTGAGATTTTCCATTTCCCTCCTTCGTGCACACATTCTCTTATGGCTAGCTGCTTATATTATACTCGAAAAATTGCATACCTATAATCGGTTAGTTGCAGTGAAGAAGAAAAAGAAAGATGTGTACAGGATGGCCTGTTATGAATGGATATGCTGGAGTTTGAGTTTAGTGAAAGGCACATGAGTTTCCAGATTTTGGGTTATTTATGTTATGTTTTTGAAAAAAATCATTTGCTTTTGGTTTTTCGCATGCTATTTTTACAAATGACATGAATCGACGATAACTAAGCAACTTTTTAAAATAATTTGCACGATATGCGTAGTACGTTTTTTTTCACATCGCAGGTTATCAAAGTCAGAAGTTCGAGTAGGTTTGTATGAAAATATTGCGTAAGATCTTTTTTCATAAAATTTTCTCAACATTTAACGTCGAAGAGAACATTTTTCTAGATGAAAAAAACCAAGAGAATTTTTAAAAAACCGTGTCAAAAAAGTTATCATATGTAGAAATAGCATCCGAAAAACCAAACCCAGATGATTCTTATCTAAAAAAACCATGGGACTTTTACTAAACTGAAATTTCAGCATATAGTAGGACATGAGCTGGCCTATCGACAGGTACAGGATTATCCATTCATAGCAGGACAGCCTGTATATATCTTTATATATGTATTAGGGTGGTTAAAAAAATCGATGTTTTTTTCCTCAACGAAAAATTGAAGTATGTTAAGAAAAAGAAAGTTTTGCAAATTTTTAGGGTTCTAAACAATTTTTTAGTTAGTGCTCAAACGCCATGTTCATGTTTTTTTCCTGATTATCGGAGTGTTCATTTTTTTTTATCTCGATGCAGAAAATGTTAGTGCATGATCCAATGTAAGTCTTCATTCAATTTTTTCTGTATCAATATACAATTTTTATTAAAAAATTTTTTTACCATAAATAATTTGTATTTACAGATTGAGAATCAATATATGTAATTCGGTTGTGAAAATTATATCGACCACTTGATGAACAAGAACATGGTGTTTACATCACTGAATGTCTACCAAGTATGCGTGTTTTTTAAAGTAATATGTTGTTTTGGAGTAAGAAAACAAATGAAGAAAAATAACTGACGAAAAATCGAAAAAAATAAATAAAAAGTCGTTTGAGCACTATCTAAAAAAATGTTTAGACCTCTCAAATGTTGTGTAAATTACTTTTCCATAAAGTAGTAACATTTTCCGTTGAGTACCGCGAAAAAAAAATTAATTTTTTTTGATCCACCCAAATATATATATGGTACAACATAACGATATTTTACTTTATTAAATTATTTATCTTATGATGTTATATTTTTTATTATATTCATTACATTATTTTATGGTCAAAATCATGCAATTGTACTGTATTCCTGTATCTCCTTGCGGATTTTAACGTTTCACCCTTCCGAATTAAAACCGTTTCTATCACCCCCTGTCCGCACTTCACTGATCTAACCTAACTTCTGTTTCGTCCACAGCCGTCTTCAGCTACACTATCCCGCATTTGGCGAGGGTACGGGGAAACTGCAAAAAACCCGTCCCGGTCTAGACAGTCCCACGTCCCGATTCTCTAATGCACAGAAATTTAACTCAAGTATCCACACCAAGGTCTCAGAGGTATCGGCCGTCCGCTGACAGGTTGATGCGCCTGCCGGTGGCTACGCGGTCACCGATCCCAGTATCGGCCGCGAGCAACGCTGCTTAACTCGAAGGTAAGGTGCGCTGAATCGCCCATCCATCAGTGCCAGTTCATATTATATCAATATCTTTTATAAGAAACAATCCAACTTGGCATGACTATGTACGAATTTTGTATCCCCGATCTCACACTCCAATCTCTCGATAGGAAAAAATATTAAAGATCGACCGGGACTCCAAGCTCATGCAGACGCGTTGTGAAACAATATTCCTAAATCGTACCTCTCAGCTTTTTTGAAGGAGGTACGATCACGTTCACGGGGTCGAAAAAGAATCTAAATTTATTTTACCCACAGCTGCTCTGATTCGTGTTTACTCATGTTGATTATTCGTGTTATCGATTATAGTGTGCCAAATGTTGTGGTGAATGATGAATTTATTGCACATGAACAAACAAAAACTGAAAAACTAAAAACGGACTAAAAAAACAAAACAAAAATCCGCCGGAAACCTATTAAAAATAGGCTTGAATTACCTCAGCGGAATTAACATGATAGGCAGAATATAATTATCCATATCATTGATACGTGATAAATGTTAAAATTCCATAAATTGCTGTTTGCATATTTCGTGACGGCTTCTATTCAAATTCATTTCAAAGCAAAGCTGGGTTATGTTCGCCAAACGCATCAGCTGTTACTCGCGACGTTGCAAAGTCTGCGGGTGCTATTTCGTCTTCGGTATCTTCGGTAAAGATTGATTTTTTTATTTTTTTACACTATCTATTATACCTAATCTATCGAATTTCAGTTTTCCAACGGGTTTTGTTGGATACGTGAGCAGAAAAACCGCGATCGCCGCACTTCCGGTTGACCGTCTCCATAAGACGACGTGCTTCGGTAACTCAAAGTGCCGAGTTTGCAGTTTTATTGCGAAAAAAACTAAACGGTCAAAATAGCTCAAATTTTGGCAATAGGCGCACAAAGTATTCGTCAAAATCATATAAAAATTTCGAATCCAAAAGTTGGATTCGTAGTAATGATCGTACCTTCTTAAGCGCATGTCGCATCCATCCGCCAACAATTTGTCCACTTCGAGTTCGCATCGCGCCCTGTCGATAAAGACTGATGACACCGATCGTTTTCGGTCCCAATCAAAGGTGTTGAAAATACAACAGAAATCCTTGGGATCTAGGAAAGTCTGTCCGATATTTGTGTCATCTGTCACCGGCTACAACGGTTGTCATCAACGAAAATTTAAATTCTCCTTGTTGCCCAGGCATGCCTAGGAAACGGATGATGAGCAATCCTTTCCGTTCTCGTCTCACGTACTTAGGAGACCCACCTTCACTCGGCATACTGGTCGATCTTTTTGTACGTGTATGTCCCTGTGTCGATCGATGTTGATGTACGCCAGGCCTTTTCTCACTCTATGGCTCTTTATCTATCTATATCCTCTAGCCAATGTACCTCGAAAGTCGATGATTCGTTCATTCGTTCGCTCGGTTGGCTAAGAACGTTTGGTTACTTTACTTTCAATTTCATTTCGTCGGAGCTCTCTCTCTCTCTCTCTCTCTCTCCCTCTCTCCTGAGCTCCACGAGAGCAGCGAGGTGCATTATGTAAGCTCCGTGCCGACCCGACCGAGAGAGTCGTGTCGAAATAATGGTGGCCACTCTTATTATGTACCTTGCAGGCACCGCCTGTGTACGTTGGCTTTTGCTCGCTTTGCTCTCACTACCAAGACCTCATGCACCGCTGGTGTTGCCCCTCTTAGTATTCCAATGGGACATAATGCGAGACTATGCCAAGAAACAAGCGAAACGAGAAGAAGAAGAACCGGCCAAATAAAAAGAAATTGAGCGGTGTCGAAGATTCGCAAGCATCAAAATTGCGTTTGAATTCGTTGGAAATTGAACGTTTGCATCCCAATTGGCTAGGATCAAAGTACGCTACGTTCGATCATTCGAGCTACTCTGCCATTTTTCCCATCAAAATTGACGAATAATCTCCCCAGATAGCAAAGCCGCGAGCGAGGGGGCCCACGGATCTTTATCGAGTTCTTAACAATCTTCTCTGCTCTCCGTTTCTTAGTCAAACTACGTATCTTGTTTTCATATAACTCTTTACCGCTGGCGCGTACTCGAGCTGAGAGAAGAAGAAAAAAAACACGCGCGCGCGATTGTGCAATTCCACGCTATCGTCAGGGAACGAAAGGAGAAAAAAAGCCACGATTTTCACGTAGTGGGAGTTGTAAGTTGTTTGGAATGGCGTGTCGCCAATACCGGCAATGGGCGATAAACTGCTTGCGATTCGATCTTCAATGATCGCGTTGGATCGTTCCTTGACTAATCCTCATGCGGGAGGACGAGGCAATTCATTGAGCCGTCCTGGCAATACCAGTGCAGACGTTGACGTAGGGATCCAATTGGATGCTCATACTTGGCCCTAATTCGTGAAAGGCATCCAATGGGTCACCACATTGGGCCCCTGCACTGAAACGTCACGCTCGCACGTTGGATTCTAATCGGGATTCCCTATTGGAACCCAATTCGAATACCAAAGGATTTACACATTGTAGAACAGAATCCGATACGATTCTTGATGAATCTTACCGCATTCTGCCCGTTGAATTTCCTAAACAAAATACGCCAAGGCTGGCGAGGTTCACGCTGTAAAACGCCCCAAACAAACAATCCCAAACACACGAACCCACCAAATCAACCCAAACCCACACATATAAACCCAAAATGACAAACGCAAACAAACCACCCCAAAAAACTAACCCAAACCCAAATAAATAAACCCCAAAAAAACCAACCAACCCAAGCCAAACAAAACACACCCAAACAAACTCAAACAATACAACTCCCAAGAAAAACCAAAACCCAAACGAAATCAACAAACCCAAAGCCAACGAACCAACCCAAAGGCAACCAACCAACCCAAAACCTAACAAAATCATAAAGATTTTCTTCGTATGACTATTAATCGAGTGATTCGGATGACTAGTAATCGAGTGATTCACCGAATCACCATGAAGACTTCGATTTTCGAAGCGCAACGATCCTGCGGGATTGTGTACTTCAATTAAATTCCAACCATTTACGGATTTGCCAAACAGTTTGTCGTAAAAAACCTCAACAAATAATAGGTTCGTAGGTCTCGGGGCACACTTACGACTCCTGTAATCCGGTGATAATGTCCGGCTATACTTTCTACCCAAAGTGATTGCCTAGGCACTTCGACCCTGAGAGCCATTTTTTCTACGTGTCCACACAGGACACTCACTCATTCTCTCACTCCCTCTCTCTCTCTCTCTCTCTCTCTCTCTCTCTCTCTCGCTCTCCCTCTCTCTCTTTCCTCACCGCGAATATGCAGGCACGCAGAAGCCCTCTTAAACAAGGGCAGAATAATTGCTGTTGAAAGCGTAGGTGTGCCAATGTGCGTGGCTTGCGTACTTTCTACGCAATGTGGCAAAGAATAACTCTGTTCTCGACTTTTGTTACCTACACATTCACGTGTTTTACAGAGGACGAGGCAAGGGGGGTCCTCCCAAGACGCTCTCAACAATCGTTTTCTTTGTTACACTGAACTTTCTCGTTGACGTGCGACTATCGCGATCTCTACGTTTCTGCGGTTCAGTCTGTTACTTTACGAACCTGAGTGACTGTACTTGGGAATTATACATAAACAAACGCGTGCCTATATATATATGGGGAAACGTGATATTTAAGACATCTGGCTACGAGGGACATCATCATAGTAGCATATTGTCCCCATACTTAACATTAGGTAGGTAAATTAGTTAAAATCACCTTTAGATCTCAGCATATTTATTCTCAGTATGAGGAACGTCTTGGTTTCTGAATTAATTATAAGTTTGAGAAAAATTAAGGATCATCCTTAAAACAGTCTGCTGTGTTGATAGTCAACATTGCATACTTATATTGGGGGAATTTAAAATATATTCTTCGCGCGCGCGCGCGCACGCACGCACGCATGCACGCACGCACGCACGCACGCACGCACGCACGCACGCACGCACGCACGCACGCACGCACGCACGCACGCACACACACACACACACACACACACACACACACACACACACATTTGTTTTTCTTCATTTGTTTTCTTACTGCCAAACAATAATATTACTCCAAAAAAACGCGCATACTTGCTAGACGTTCAGTGATGTAAACACCGTGTTCTTGTTCATGAAGTGGTTGATATCATTTTCACAACCGAATTACATATATTGATTCTTAATCTGCAAATACAAATTGTTTATGGTAAAAAAAAATACTTAAATAAAAATTGTGTATTTTAACAGAAAAAATTAAATCAAGACTTACATTCGATCATGCACTAACATTTTCTGCATCGAGATAAGGAAAAATTAATACTCCGATAATCATGAAAAGAAATGTGTTAAGAAAAAGAAAGTTTTGCAAAATTTGAGGGTTCTAAACAATTTTTTAGTTAGTGCTCAAACGCCTTTTTCATGTTTTTTTATTAAAATGATTATCGGAGTATTAATTTTTCCTTATCCGATGCAGAAAATGTTACTGAGTGATCCAATGTAAGTCTTGATTTAATTTTTTCTGTTACAATACACAATTTTTATGTACGTATTTTTTTTACCATAAACAATTTGCAGATTAAGAATCAATATATGTAATTCGGTTGTGAAAATTATGTCAACCACTTCATGAACCAGAATACGGTGTTTTTATCACTGAACGTCTAGCTAGTATGCGCGTTTTGTGGGAGTAATATATTGTTTGGCAGTAAGAAAACAAATAAGAAAAAAATGTACAAAAAATCGAAAAAAAATAATCAAAAGTCGTTTGAGCACTACCTTAAAAAAATGTTTAGACCTTTCAAATTTTGTATGAATTACTTTTTCACGACGTAGTAGCATTTTCCGTCGAGTACCGCGAAAACAAATTATTTTTTTTTTACCCACCCTGATATATATATATATATATATATATATATATATCATTTTGTAATAAGTACTTGAGGTAATTAGAATAAATTAAAATAGGAGTTGAGCCCTTACCCAAAAAATGTGTACTTGATAATTATAAATATGAACTATAAATATAACTATCAACGAGTACAATTTTTTTTGGGCAAGCGCCCAACTTTCATTCTATTTCATTCTAATAACCTCAAGTACTTATTATAAAATGAAATATTCCTTTCCGTGCAGAAATTTTCGCAGGAGTCCAATTGGATTCTTGGACTTCTTGATAGGAATCCAGCGGATCATCGCATCGAATACCTACACTATTGCTAATCCGGATTTTCCATTGGGATCCAATGTCCCAGTCTAATCCAAATCCTAAAGGATTCCCACATCATCGAACAGAATCCGATACGATTTTCTATGAATCCCATCGCATTCTGAACATTGAATTTTCTAGTCAAAATATATAAATAGACCAAGTGAGTGGCTCTTAAAAAAGTATAAATCTTTTACAAAAAAGTACATCTTAAAAATCGATTTGAATCGCACGACTGAAAATCCACTGTAGTTATCGTGAGTTATTAATTTTTTTGCACTTTGACATGATATCACCACACACGTACACGAATTATTGACTGTAATTACTCTGAGATTCCGCAATATATATATTTACATATTTGCACACACGTATATAAATGTATCTTACAAATATTTATGCGTTTATGTATATACATATTGTCGTTGAAGCTTCAAAACGTTTAAACTCCGAATTAAAATACTCCCAACAATTTCCACTTCTATCCCATAAGTATAAAGAGATCCTAAAGGCAATGAGATCTCAAGTTTCTAAACATACACCAGTTTAAATAACATAAATAAAATGAATGAAAAAACTCAACAATTCGATACGAATGGCCGACAATTTAATGCAATTGTCCGTCATCCGTAATTTAAATTTGATTCTGTTTTCTCGTTTTTGATATGCGAGAGCAATCTTGGATTTTTTCGAATCCAACAGAAAATTCGAGCGCACGAATTAAGTCTTTACGCTTGTGTCAGGTACTCAATCTTTCGCGTAACTTTTTACCCAACTTCGTATGCAGCGAATATGCTTTTTACTATGGGAGAGCAAAAAAAAAGTTCACGTAGACTTCGAGCAAGGAACTTGATTTTCCCTCGCAATGGGCTACCGAATGTGTGTTTACGAGTCGAGTGTGTTTTAAACGCGCACGTAATAATTCCCGAACAAGAAACGACGCACGAGTGGGAGGAGAAAGAAAGGCCCTTTCACTTTTTATTCGCCGAAGTATAAGGTTTCGAGGTACAATCCGCGACCGTGTGTCTCTCGATGGAGGGGCAATAAAGTTGATCGAATTGTTGGCTAAAATTCTTCACCAATTCGCTCCACATTCGATTAATGTGTCTATTGGAAATCACCCCATTCCATCTCACAAATAAACATAATAAATGTACAAATTATTTCGAGTGGATGCACTGTCGAATTATTTTATTATTGCTGCTTCACCAGAGGACTCGCGAAGTTTCCATCCAACATCCGGCCACGAAAATAAACGGACTTTCGAATCTCACGGCAGTGCTTAGGTAGCCCCTCCTACTTGCCCGCTTGAAATTTTTTGCCACATTCTTCTCGAACTCTACGATTTCGAGATCCCCTTAAGGCCGAAGGTGCGACTGCGTGGCTACCTGCAACAATTCGTCGTTTCACGTGTATACGTGCCTTTTGTTCGTAAACGGAAGCGAATCGGTTTGAAAATACCAAACGGGAGCAAGGTTATGACGTCACCTAAAATTTTGACATACCCGTTATCGTCCTTGCTGTACACGAGTCGTCAATTTTTTCATTGTTCTTCCTGACAGTCAGATTCTTCCGACGTTTGGTCTTCATCAACGAGCGTACGTTGCCGAGAAACTGCTAATAAATCTGTGGCTACGAAAAATAATTGGGGAGCGTGTTCTTTTGGTTATTCCGTTTTTTTTTTGAGAAATATGAATTATGTACAGTATCGGTCGCTTAGCAAAATAATGCTGTCAAAACAAAAAAGTGAAGAAATATTACAAACTTTAGTTCTAATATAAATATATAAATATATATATACATACATATAATGTTTATTATATAAACGTTAATCTTCTTCACACAGAGTTCATATAGCCGCTACTTCTGATGACTCCTCCTCCCACACAGCGCGTATCCGTACATTTTATACGAGTGTGTATGTATATACAGGGTGGCTTGTTATGAATGGGCAATCCTGCAACTGTCGATAAGCCAGATCATGTCCTACTATACGCTGGAATTTCAGTTCAGTAAACGTCCCACGGATTTCGAGATAAAAATCATCTGCTTTTGGTTTTTCCCATACCATTTCTACAAATGGTAACTTTTTAGACCCGGTTTTTAAAAAATTCTCTTGGTTATTTGTTTTATGTAGAAAAGTCTGTTTTCAACCTTAAATGTTAAGGAAACGTTATAAAAAAATATCTTATGCAGAATTTTCATACAAACGAACTCGAATATCTGACTTTGATAGCCTGCGTGTAAGAAAAATGTACTACGCATACCGTGCGAATTACTTTAAAAAGTTGCTTAATCATGGTCGACTCATATCATTTGTAGAAATGGCACGCGAAAAACCAACAGCAGATGATTTTTTTCAAAAACATAACATAAAGCCCAAAATCTGGAAAACCGTGGGACTTTTACTAAACTGAAATTCCAGCTTTTGGTAGGACATGATTTGACTTATCGACAGTTGCAGAATTATCCATGGATGACTGCTATAAGGTTGTTATGCGTTTTTCTAGGCTCTTGAACTGAAAACTCGTGGCAAAAAAATACGATTTTCAATTATGTTTTTAGTTCTCTTCGAAAAAAATATACCATATTTTTTCGACGAGTAGTATTCGCCAGAAAAAAATGACCATTCTGGAAAAAAATCCACTCCGAGTTATGAGCCGATTTATACAGCGAAATGAAGATTATTTAAATCCGCATACGAGACACTCCTGAGTTCTCGTTTAAATGGAAATAAAATGCATGTATCCAATTGCAAATGCATCTTTGATGAATGTTACCTCGATACCGGGATACACGAAAAACGTTTTCCAGCAGTGTTTCGTATTCGCAATTTAATTATCTTCATTCTGCTGTGCTCAAAATGAAATATTGATTCCTTTCCCAGAGTATTCAATTTTCCCTGTCAAATACTGCTCATAACGAAAATGTGATATATATTTTGTCGAACAGAAGTAGAAAAAGCATTGTGTATCACATTTTTCTCGGTCGCAACATTTCCACGTCCTCAAGAAACATATGACATCCTCATCACCCTGGGTATGGAAAAAAGGTGATTTTGAAGACATTTGCCTCGGATTACCGTCCTCAGAGTAACTAATCGTTCCTACACTAAACAAAATCACCCTAAATATCCCCAAAATCTTCAGAATCACCTTCAGATAAATATCCACTCGCTGATCGAGATGAAATTTTGCAAAGGCCTTCCTTTTAACACTCTAACAAAAGAAATCCCTAAAAGAATCCTTGGCGATTTGCAATATTTTTCGACATATCGAATTTTAAATGTTATTTATTTTACTGCGCTCCTACTATGTCTATTGGTAATTTTCAAGTGCCGAAAATCAACGATTTGTTTACAAAAATGGTAAGAACCGTTCACCAAACGGCCGGAGATGCTGATATTCAACATTACATAGATATAAAAGGTTCGAAGTATCTTTTTCTCATATTATATATATATATATATATATATATATATATATATATGCGCGTACGACATCTTTCCTCAGTGCAATGTCGCAACGAGAGAGCCCGGCTTGCTCTCCATGCGCTCGCTATGTCGCAATAACTTGTTCGGCTCTAAACAGTCCGCGAGTATACTCCCTTCCACTGTACACGCGATGCCAGAGAGCACGAGGTCTGTAGCGCGCTTTTCCCCGCTCCCAATAGTGCGTATGTGAATGCCAAACGGGTGCGTATACACATACACTAACAGGAAAGAGAAATAGAGAGAGGGGCGGGGGGAGGGGGAGAGAGAGAGAGAGAAGCCGCGCGTATGTTAAAAATACTCACCAACACAGACAAGAAATTTTATTTATAGAGGAATACGAGAGAAGAAAGAAGGCCAGAACGTGGCGCAAACGAAGAAAGCTCCCCGCTTCTCTTTTCCTCCTTGATCGTCCACCGTCCTCCCTCCCCACTGCCGAGCGCATTTTCTTCGGCGCTCATAATCTCCCAGGCGTTCAACACACGACGCCCGATTCGAAAGCAGACTTGATTGCCGTTCTGGAATGAGCAACGATACGCCCTTACGTTTGTGATCCGCGTGAGTAGATATTTTCCTTCGCAACCCGGTCACACACGCGTGTCTTCGCTTACTCCCCCGCTTTCCCTCACAGCGCGCGCTCACACATACAAATCGCCGAGGCCTTCTCTCTCTCTCTCTCTCTCTCTCTCTCTCTCTCTCTCTCTCTCTTTCTCCTTCTCCCTCTCTCTCTACCTCTTTGAAAATCGACAAGACAATAAAACGACGTTATCATTCGATTTTTTTCATTTCGGGGGCCTTGAAATCGATCGTATTTCCGTACCGATGAGAGAAAAAAACAACTCCAGGCAACACGATTGTAAAATGATTACTACGACGGTAAGAAATAGACGGTAGCGTAAAAACGCGAATTTGTTCTCTCGTAATAGTAACATTGAGACGATATTGATAAGGTATCGATTAGGTCCATATTTCTTTACGATTGAAACTTCACTTGGGAACGTTTTCATTGATATACCGGGGGTCTGAAAATGACCTGACGTTCAAAATTGCGCGACATTTTTTCGCGGCGAACATATAGAGTACTAATCTTTGAGAACTGGGATCAGGAAGTATTGAGGCTTAGTCCTCGAGAATTACACGATCGAGCAACGAGTGCGAGTGATCATCAACACTCATCAACACTCGCAGTGAGTGCGAGTGTTGATGAAAGTCCTTCCACCTCGATTCGCCATTGTGCTGAGCAATTGGACATTTCAAGATGCTCGGTGCAGCGAAATTTGACGAAAGGTCTGCCTATGCATGCTTACGTGATCCAATTGACACAAGAACTGCAGCCAGCAGACCGTGCGCAGCGCCTTGCATTCGCCAATTGTATATTGGAGCATCGACAAATCGATGGTGATTTTTCGAAGATACTCATCTTCAGCGACGAGGCGCATTTTCAACTAAGTGGCTACGTAAATAAACAAAACCATTTATCGGATATTGTGTTCCACCCATAACCTCCATGTTTGTACATTGTTTCAAAATTGAAATATGCGTACTTTTCAAATAAATAATACGTTTTATTAATAAAATGAAATGTCAGGTCATTCTGAGGCACCCTTTAGATTTTGAACGAAAAATCGAAATTTCCAAACGCAGCGGCGTTTGAAAGAGGCTACTCGTGCAATAAGAAAAAAATTCCACCTGATATTCGCCCGGTTATTATTCACGATAACATCCATCGGTTGGTGGAACGGTATGGAAACCGAATGGAGCGGTGCGCGAAGCATACGCTGATGCTTGAACGGTTTGTTTTTTATGCAACGATTCGTACGCATGCTCGTGCTCGTGCTCTGCAACACTCCCGTCGCCTCTTTCATTCGAATTGTCAAAATTGGTTGTTGCACTTCGTCATCAACGGATGAGAGAATTGAGAAAAAAAACTATATCAGTGTCAACATGACGTCCGGACAATTGTTCTGTGAACTGCTTTACTTGCTGGATCGCTAGATTATCAACATATGGACAAATCGTCAGCCTAGATTAATTCGACCCGGGGAATTTTTAAACCACGATGGAACCTCTATATTTCAATACAACAGTCCAGGCATATATATTACACATTCAAAACATTCTGACAATAGTCACTATATGAAAAAGCAGAAAGCAACGTGCTTAACAGAAATTGTAGACATGTAAAGATGCAAAAAAAAAAACGTTTTGTCAGTTGGGTACTGAACAGTTTCACCGTGTGCGATGACGGAGGGTTGATTGTCATGTGGCGATGTAAGTAATATTATGACAATATGAATGCATGCATTTTTTGATGATTTCATGTCTTGGATCGATTTTGACTTCCTTTTTTACGCGGTGCTGCCTCCGCCGAAATATTAGCCGTAACGCACTTTGTCGTGGCGATTTTTGGGTTCATTCTATAGAACCTTTTTTTGGCTAAGCTGTTTCCCTTCTCTCTCTCTCTCTCTCTCTCTCTCTCTCTCTCTCTCTCTCTTTTTCTTTCAATATATATATATATATATATATATATATATATATATTTCTACTTGAATCTTTTTATTTTCTCGACTTACTTTTATCTATGAGATCGATCCAAAAAATAAAAACTTATCCTCAGTATTGGGTGATTACATAAGCAATGCGTTATTGTTATACCTATGTTTTTCAAAATTAAGATAAAACAAGCTCTTCTTAAATCGAAAATATACTCTCCTTCATTTTCTAAAAAGCCTTTATATCTTTGCGGTAAACTTCAAGGCCCGTCGTCCAAATTTCACTTATCGGTGACCAAAAATGCAAGTGACAAAACCGAATTATTTATAAGATGATCCAATATAATAGTTCATCTTAAATTTATTGATCGTATTATATTACATTTTTAATTCGAATTAAATTTAATTATTTAATTTTATTCTGTCGAAGATAAATACATCTTAAAATAAGTTACCTCTAACAATATAATACAAAAGATATATTGCAAGAGATATTCAATTATGAGGGCCATTCTCATAAGTAGCCAGTGGTCTCGCTACTCGACATTTTGCAGACGCCTATACCTATATATATATATATATATATATATATATATATATATATATATATATATATATATATATATACACTCTCACACGAATATATCTGCAACGTTACGAGAAAACCCGTGAAAAGTATAATAATCGAACGGGCAAATGTGACGACGTGTGTAATGTGATAACACACGTTCGGCGCAAAGTAGTCCAAGCAACGAGCAACTTTTTAGACTTTGCTCGGCTAGTCTCTGGGCAACGCAAAAAAATACGTTTCTTTTTCTTCGTCGTTCGTCTTTTTCATTTGATTTTATCCGAAGGGCACGAGTGTCTTTCCGACGAAAGCTGTCGACGCGGCAAGGCCACGAAGACCTAATTTTCTAGTAGACAAAGCGACGTAGATTATCGAGCCAAGAGAAAGAAACTGACGAGGAGAGTGAGCGGGGGAGAGCGTTGAAAGAGAGGAGTGGAGAGAGAGAGAGTGAGAGAGTCAGAGATTATGTGTGCGTTTGTTTGCTAAGCACGCGTAATATTGTTGGAGAATTGTTAAAAGACGAGTCGGAGATACTACGAGTCGAGGCCACGTGTACGCGACGCACGATAGCAGTGGCCCTCGAAATTGGCTGCCACGGTTTTCTTTATTGCGCGTGAAGGAAAAGAAAAAATATGTATGAAAATTCAAGACACGCGTTTTTGCGCCGTTAACTTTTCAACATATTTTGCCTCTTTGCAGTGAAATTTTATCGCCAGGGTTTCCGGTCGCGTGATTCACCGGAGAACTTTGATGCTTTTGCGCGTGTTACGATCCTCGTATTGTTTCGGATCAAATGAAAACTTTCTTTTGCACGCTCTCAGGGCCACGTGTACTTTAAAAATCAAAAGATACCACATTCTGAACAATAGGTTCTGCGTTTTTTTGTACAAATTTTACATTTCGACTAGTTTTATCGTGGCAATGCACAAAATTGAGCGAGTTCCGATTTTTTTTGTTTTTCGACAATGGCTGGATTTTTGGGGTTCTTCGGTCGTATTTTGTTAGCGATTATCATAATGTCGGATCCGGTACTGTAATACTTGTAATGGACATTACGAGAAATAATAGAGAAAAAAGAATAGTATCGATTCAATATTGTGAAATATAATGTTAATAATAATTATTTATGATGTTATATGGTAATGTTAGTTTCTTAATTAACATTAACATACAATATCAATGCATAAACATGTTAGCGATTTTTCAGACTACTTGACATTAAGGACCTCGTGTTCTAAGGGTCTAGCGCAGTGTCCCCATACTCAACATCATGTAAAGCCTTTGCATAAATGTATGTCCCTATATTGATATTTATTATAGTGATTTTAAAGATATATATCTATAGATTTAATGCTTAGTACCTAATAATAGTACCCAAGGTAATAATAGTACCTGAGGTACTGTTATAATAGTACCTAATAATAGTACCTAAGGTACTATTATAATAGTACCTAATAATAGTACCTCAGGTACTATTATAGACACTTAATCAGTCTTATACTTATCATTGACATTAAAATCAACTTTAGCAACATTAAAATAAACGGTAATTATGCAGCATGAGGACTTCTCCGAAAAGCGACGGGAATTTTTATTCCACCGCGAACTTGTTTATTTCATTATAATGAGTGATATTTCGTCGGTGGAAGCTGATATTTTCCATTAATTCCATAACTTATGGGGTTTGTTTGGGTTTCTAATTATATTTGGGGTGTTGTTTCTTTGGGTTTCGGTTTGGAAATTTGTTTGGGTTTCTAGGAAATTTCTGTTCTTCCTTCATGGCTCCCATGACTTCAAAAATCATGTGAAATCTATCACGATCGTCTGGATGTTCACGCCTGAAGAAAAATTCACGAATTCAAAACATAATTCTCGCTCCACGCAGGCACGTTACTGAATGCTCCTGCGTTTTCCCCACGATAAAATAATGTTTACATCACAATTACTTATTGTCAAGTATGTAAAATGACAGATTGTAATTTAATAAAATTTAAAAAATAAAATAAAAAAAATATATATTTCTCGCTCACGGAATCAAAACATATCTCATCGTTCCAAATCATATACACTGTAACCTTCATAATACACTATATATAAGGAAACGTATAAGGAAATATATGTATAATAAATATATATATAAGGAAACGCGTAGCTGGTTAGCGCCAACGAACAAGAGGCGTCGAAATATTACCTGTTTCCGGAAACAGGGCAGTGTGGTCACCGAAATAAAAACATATACATTGTTACCTTCATAATGTACTATGTATAAGGAAACACGTAGCTGTTCAGCGAGGCGTCGAAATATTACCCGTTTCTGGAAACTTCAATATCCCATAACATATGGAATTAATGGGAAATGTCAGCCTCCCCCGCTGGAATATAACTTACTATATAATGGAAGAAACAAGTTCACGGTGAAAAAAAAATTCCCGCCGTTTTTCGGAAAAGTCCTCATACTGGATAATTACCTAATAAACTTGTACAAATTTGAGCCCCAGTGGAAAAAACATTTCAACCATATTCAGGCGCTCTGTTAAAGTAGCCCCAAAAACTGTCAAAGTTACCTTTAAGGCCTTATATACGCGAAAAAATTTCGAAATTTTTCATTTTTTTTTACTTTTTGATTCTATTAGCCTGAACGGTTAGGAATATTTTAAGCTTTACAGAATTGAAAAATTCCAAAAATTGTCAAAGTTACAGAATTTGGAGCTCAAAATAGATACCGCGCGGTGCGCCCGACCGCCAACTTCAAAGCCGTTTTTCCACGATTCACTTTTTTGAACCTTGTGAAAGTTGTAACTCTTGAACGAAGGTTCAGATCGCTTTGAAATTTCTACAACATATTCTTAGTATCATCACCTATCGTGTAAGCCACAGAAACAAAAATTTCAATGACACAAAAAAATATAAAAAATAAAATACCGACAGAAAATTGAGTAAAAAATGTTCAAGTTCCGAATCTTTATTATAATAATTTTTTTCAAATGATATTGTTGATTCACACTGAAGATACATTCATTATGCAAGTATAAATATACTGATTTTTTGTTCAGACACCCACATCGATGCCGAGAACTTTCACCATCAACGCGCGGGCAAAAAAAATACATTGCTTTAATATATTATATCGCCGCCATTTGTTGATATTTCTGATTTTTTTACATATGCTTAACCATGTGCATAAATGATCTGTAAAAAAAATGTTGTCAATATATGCGTCGTTTTTTTAAACCGCGTCTAGAAAAGTAGCTTCGAAAATCGGTGACATCGCGTATATGAGGGATCCTCCGGCAATTCAGCCACTTTTTTTTCGACCATCTCAGATCTGCCTCATAATTGGTTATATTAAAGTACTACTAAAACGCAACCTATATGAATTTTTTCAGATTTTTTAATTCAATATTTTCGAAAATGCCGTTTTTCTCCAAATGAATATATCTCGGAAACTAGAAGTAACTGAGAAAAATGTCTGTACATAAAAGTTGTAGTTTTGTGTTAGCTTTCGAGCGGACGACTTGAAATAATTTTTATGTTCCGGTAACGCTGATTTTTTACCAAAAAAGGGGGAAATTATTTTTTTATTAAAAAACGGCCATTTTTTGGCTGAAAATATTACAGAGTCTTCCAGTATATCTGACGTCATCGCAAAAAAATCGCCAGAGTGGCACGGATCGAGGTTCTAGGGTAAAAAAATGAAACCACACAAATTAATTTTTTGATACCGGAACCTCGCTCCGTGCCACTCTGGCGATTTTTTTTCCGATATCGTCAGATATACTGGAAGACTCTGTAATTTTTTCAGCCAAAAAAACGGCTGTTTTTGAATAAAAAAATAACTTCCACCTTTTTTGGTAAAAAATCAGCGTTACCGGAACGTAAAAATTATTTCAAGTCGTCCGCTCGAAAGCTAACACAAAACTACAACTTTTATGTACAGACATTTTGCTCAGTTACTTCTAGTTTCCGAGATATATTCATTTGGAGAAAAACGGCATTTTCGAAAATGTTGAATTAAAAAATCTGAAAAAATTGCCATAGAATGCCTTTTAGTAGTACTTTGATATAACCTATGATTATTATTATTAAAACTTTGGTTATGGGCCTTTATGATTATTATGATTATTATTATTAAAACTATGATTATAACCTATGATTATTATGTTAGACTTTGATTATGGGGCAGATATGAGATGGTCGAAAAAAGTGGCTGAATTGACGGAGAATCCCTCATATAAGGCCTTAAGGATGTTGAGTCCCTATGAAACATGTTAATGTTAATTGTTCAATAAATAGCTTCTTGATCGTCATGAAATTTTTACACGACCTCCTGAATACTTCATGTAAAAACATACCAAATTTTCAGAATTCTATCATCATTATTTCAATCTCCTTAAGGGTTGAAATAAAAAATGATAAGAAAATTCTGAAAGTTTGGTATGTTTTTGTATGAAGTATTTAAGAGGTCGTGTTCAAATTTCACGACGATTAGGAAGCTCGTTATTAAAAAATTAACATTTTGTTAAGAACAATTTTTAAAAGAAATTAACAAAAATTCATCAATAAACTTTGTTTTGTTTTCGTTGCTTTCAGTATATTGTAGATATTATAAAATTGAGAGGTAAAAAAAAAACTTATTGCAAAGTTACATCAGTTTCCATAAAACAACATTTAATGTGTGAATGTTAATTGTTCAATAACGAGCTTCCTAATTGTCGTGAAATTTTTACACGACCTCTGAATTACTTCATACAAAAACATACCAAATTTTCAGAATTTTATCATCCTTTGCGATTTGAGACTCAACATCCTTAATGTCAATTCAACCCTGTTTTACGGTACGCGTCTAAACTTGTCCCCGGGAATGAGTTGAATTCCAGCGAAATAGAGAAGCGAGCGTTTGACTATATGCAAGGAATAAAGACGATCCGCTGTACGGCTTGAAGACGGATCCTTCTTGTGTATTGCAAAAGACCATAAATTCGCCGTTCACCCGACCTGACATCGAGATCGGTGGATGCCAGAATTCGTGAGGAACTCGAGCTACTGACCTCGTTTCGTTCAATGAAACGCGTCATTTTCCGTTACAATGGGTCGAACCATACGCGGGCGAAAATGCGTTCGCACGTCGGCCCCCGACGCGACCAAATTCCACGGGAGTCGCCGTTCGTTTTGTGTTGTGTGAAAGTTCACGAAAAGAAGAAGAAGCGGATCGAAAGGGTGGCCGTAAATCAAGAAGGTCGCGTGGCTTTCCTTCTCACGATTGTGCATTGCTACGAGGCGACGGCGTCGCGCGTCGACTGCACGTCCGAGGTATAGCAACGACAAAAGGATTCCCAAGACACGGGGGGTGTGTGTCTCGCTGCGGGGAGTTAATCGTGTTTTCGTCAAAACAGGTACACCATAGGGACCCATGGCTCGGCCAGTGAAAATTCTGTTGACAGGATGTGGAGTACGCGTGTCCTGCGTACCGCGTCGAATCATCTTCACGAGGAGTGCGCTCCTTGGCTCGCGTAAACGAAATAGCAGTCGTTGCCTGAGGAGAGAGATGGGCGGTGGGAGAGACGAAAAACAAAAAGGATTATGGACAGTTCAAGTTTTTTGAAAGGGCACTGTCTTCGTGTTGAAAGTGAAATTGACTTGCGACACAACGTCTATTATTTTAAACTTCAAGCGAAGTGGAAGCTGGGCCAGCCCGAGTCGAAATTTAGACCCTCCTTTGAATGCTCGAGAACCTATTTCCTTTGTAACGCACAGACCGCCGCCCTCCTTTGACTCCCCTTGAACCTATATGGAGAAATTTGCACCGTTGGCGACCCTCCTTTAGCCCTACTGAACCTTCTATTCAACCTCCTGAGCCTCCTTTAGGCCTATGGGCTCGGCTTGCGTGAACCTACACAACCTCGTTTTGGCCTAAAGTCCTATCTGTACCCTACAGAACCTCCTTTGAATCCAAAGCAGAAGGAAAATGAAAGATCGGATCCAAAGGAGGTTCTGTAGGGTCAAGCTATATCTGAAAAATAAATTATATGTGTGAATTAAAAATATGATGTTTGATTATTTATTATAAGATTGATTTATTAATTCGAAACATATACATACATTGTCACAACTATAAATTATTTCGTGTAACTGAAAATATTTTTTTAATTATAATTATCCCTTCTTTGGAATATCGGTGAACTGCGGATGGTAGAGAAGGGGGGGGGGGAGCGGAGGGCAGCATATTGGAGTAGGCTTAAAGGAGGGTTAGTAGGGTCAGAAGAGGTTTAAAGGAGGGCTAGGAGGCTCTGCGAGCCACCGGTGAAAGGAGTCAAAGGAGAGTTAGTAGGGCGAAAGGAGGTTTAAAAGAGGGTCTGTAGGTTTGCGTAAGCATTAAATCAGGCTCACTAGGGTTTAAAGGAGGTTCAGATGAACCTACTAAACCTCCTTTGAGTGAGAAAGTTCGATTTCTGCCACTTTTGGAGGTTCAGTAGGTTCTGATATACATGTTTTTGAGATTTCCATTTGAACCTCTTGAACCTCCATTGAATGACAAATTGGGATCGAAAGGAGGTTTAAAGGAGGGTCTAAATTTCGACTCGGGAGGTGACACGGGAGTGGGAGAGAGATAGCTGAAAATTTCGAACAGGAATTCCTCCGAGATCAATCGTATGTAGGCTGAAAAAAAATCGTCGAGCTCTGCGTCAGTAAATTCTGCGGAACCTGATGCTTTGCTCTTCGCGGAAAACTTGAGGGGCGATGAGGAATCTCTGTTTGAAAATTTGTGAGGTTATGTTGGCCTTGCAGGTGATCTTTGTGCGTCGGAGAGTGGGGAAGTTACAGCGTAAGGGATTGGGTTGTGTAGTGATGGATGATCCGCACGAACTTCATGATGATTCGGCAATCAATCGACTCCTCATTGGAGATCAACTTGATTCTGCACTGTTCACCGATGAACGCCGTTTGAGAATTCTTACCACGCTCGAATTGAAAATATGTGAAAAATCGCAAGAAAAGACTCGGCGTTTTGGAACATAACCTGCACGCTTCGTGAGCGTGTACGTGTGTGGTCATATTATGTCAAAGTGCAGCCAAAAACTTAACAAACGATAATTACGGTAGATTTTCAGCCACGAACAAGACATTTTAGGTGGTGCAAACTAGCACCCATGCGGTAACTATGGGCTGAAGCGATTTATAATTTACTAAGATAAGATTTATACTCTTTTTGAGACCCATTGATTTTTGATATTCATGCCTTGTGTTTGAGAAATCCAACGTACAGAATGCGATGGGATCCATAAAAAATCGTATTCCGTTCGACAATGTGTGCATCCGAATTGGATTCCTAACTTGGATTTTCATGGGGAATCCCTATGAGAATCCAACGTACGAGCTTAACCTTTGACTATAGGGACAAGTATGGGAATCCAACTGGATACGTATTGATTTCTCAATCAACTGATTACAAACCAAGCTCTAGCATGAAAACCCCAATTTTCGCTTCATTCCACAAATACAAATTCTCCACAAAAACAAGAGACAACGAAAATTCGCCCAGGACTCTAACCGAATATCAGCACACGGCACCTGATCGCCGAAAACAAAAAAAACCAATAAAACTGCAACGCAATGCTGCATATTAAAAAAAAATCGACTGCATATTTGTTTTCTCCCACGGGAACAATTCCACTCCGATTAAAATCGGCGAAAAAGTGTCCAAACGTGTTATACAATCGTCAGAAATGGGAATCCGTATGCACAAAGCCGGGAAAGTCGTCTTACCGGTCCGAAGAGGTCACGGAGCGAGGAAAAGAAAGGGGGGAACAAAAAAAAACATTCATAGAGAAATGTCGGACTCCCCCTGCTCGCAGGCTTTCCCACCGCGCGTAAATCGTCTCGTTTATTTATAACATTGCGAGACAAGCGTTCGTCTCGAGTTGGCGCGGTGTGTCCACGAGAGATATAGACGGAGATCGAGCTCTCTAGATCTGCCATGAGCGCACGCGGTCCGCGAATGAGCCGGCGAAAGATTCCCTATTGCTGTCTGTATACACATTTCCCAGGCGGCGTTTGGAGCTCGGGGAGAGAACACGTTGCCGAGGAGGACGTCGTCGACGACGGCGACGACGACGCGGCAGCTTTCTTCTGACATAACCGAATGAAGGCGCGGGTCGGCGTTATGCAATTGGAAAGTGCCCGCCTTACTTTACGTATCGTCTCGTAGTGTGTGTATATATATATATATATATATATATATATATATATATATATATATATATATATATATATATATATATATATATATATATATATATATTTTAGAGCCCGTTAAGGCTCTGACTTCACTAGCCAATTGTCCTAATTATTGATCCCTCAAGGAGGTACGATCACTTCCACGGGGTCAAAAAAGAATCTACATTTATTTTACCCACAGCTGCTCTGATTGATGTTTACTTATGTTGATTATTCGTATTATCGATTATAGTGTGCCAAATGTTGTGGTAAATGATGCATTTATTGCACGTGAACAAATGAAAACTGAAAAATTAGATTGTCAACTCCTCGGTAGTAATCTTCGTAATAATAATGTTAACATATCCACCATAAAAACGGACTAAAGTGACAAAAAAAATATCAGCCGGAAACCTATTAAAGTAGGCTTGAATTGCTCGACTTTGCAGTTTTATTGCGAAAAAACTAAACGGCCAAAATAGCTCATATTTTGACGATAGGCGAATTAAGTATTCGTCAAAATCATATTAAAATTTCAAATCCGAAAGTTGAGTTCGTAGTAATGATCGTACCTCCTTAAGCCGGAATATAAATCGCAGGAAAAAGTCCAAGCCTTTAAAATACTCGTTTGGCGAACTTTGCGATCAGCCAACTTATTTCAGTTTCTCTGTACCGGTGGTAGCTTTATAGATTGAATGAATAACAAACTATTTAGTTTTGTTCATTTTTCCCTTCAGTCACGAAGCTCTTAGTCGGAGTAAATAATTCGTCACTAGTATGAGAGTTCCAGAGATGAGTTAACGTCGAAAATCAAACATCTTTGAGAAATTTGCCAACTGAGGAAAAACAAAAACGTGCGAAAGCAAACTTTTTGACTAGTACGTTTTTTACTGCATCTTATAAAACGAAGGTCTGTGTAGAAATGAGCAGGTATTCTACTTTTAAAGGCTATGCCTAGTTGTAACAGTCGAAAGCAGCTTTTGCGGCATTGTTTTTTTTAATCGTGATAATATATTGCTACAAAAATCAGGTATTTGAAGAAGTATTATTTGAACACTCTGTAATTTATTTGTGTAAACACATTTTATTATAACCTCGTCTTAATTCAAAATAAGTCAAAGTCAAGTCAAAATGGGTTAATTAAACCTTGTTTATTAATCACTCAATTAAATCTCGATTGATAATAAAGACATCTTTTGCGGTGAACGATAATTTTCCGAACCAGGTTATCTAATATAAAAAATCAAACAGATGTCGTTAGTATGTTATTTTATCCTATGATCAATCGAAGCAATTTTCGAAATATCGAATATAAAAAAACGCCGCGTGTTGAAAGTGAGAGTCTTCATTTGTGCGACAAAAATGGGCATTTTTCGTTCTTCCAATCGAGAGTATACGTCGGAAAAAAAATCTTCGATCGAATTTTATATTTTTACACATAGAGAAACAACCCTAAACACTTCAGAAAGGTCGATGCAGTAGTTTCTGATACATTTTGCTCACCGACTTTGAAATCGCACTTTCGAGAAGAAAACGGTTTAAAGTTTCAAGCGACTTTCCGAGCGTTCCGACTAGCGTCAACATAGCAACCTAGGAATTTGTCAATTTTGATCCGACCGCCTTGAAATTTTCAGGGAACATTCATAAGATAATATACTGCCAAAATATATTGAATTGGAAAAAAAGTGATCTTTCGATTTTTACAACTAGGCATAACCCCTTAAAACGGCCCTTTTTCGCCTGGAATTTGTGCTAAAATGGGACAAAACTGCTACCAATTCGTACAAAACCGGTTTTGTCGCACGGCATTAAAAAAAACGTTTTGCTTGGAAAGAGACACCCTATATGCTCACGAACGGAAAACTAGTAGTTAAGATACACCCTGTATATATAAATAATATAATATATTTATCATTTATATTATACATTATATAAATATAATATATATATATATATACATATATAAATGATCTTTCTCTGAAGAGCATCTGCAATGATGAGCTGGGGGGATAAATCAAAGCCCTTGGGCATCAGATTTCAATCAACGTCCTCGATATTTATTAATCATTTTCGGAATGACAGAATTCGAAAATTAAACAATATAACGCTGGTTATAATAATGAAAAATAGAATGGAACATTCGCATCCATGGAAATGCAAAAATTCATGTGTACAAACGACGTGCTTCAGCTGCTGTTCAATCTTCATTGGAGGTTTCGATGAATGAGTATTAAAGGCCTTCGCGTCTCTCGCTCCCGCTATTTTGTCGAAGTGAAATAAAGAAATAATATATTTACAAAGGAGTTGCAATCGCGGGATATATAAGAATACGCAGAGCTGTGGCCGACTTTCCGAGTCGTGACAGAGCTATTAAAGGGCACTCCCTTCGTCCCTGATCGACGATCCTCGAATCCGTACACTGCTCGTATACGACTTCACGAAGATTTCTCGCTTCGGAGGGCTGTAGATCACTTCGTAACGCGGGCTGCGACCGAGGCTGGGAAATTCTTCGCCGTGGAGAAGTAGATAGAGACAGAAGCGTGGATGGGAAGGGAACGAAATTATTGGAACTGTTCTGTGGATGGGCTGTTTCGCGTCAAGAAATGCGAATTTTTTTTCGGGAGAATTTCGGCGGAGGGAATTCGATTGATATCAATAATCGATATATGAGAAACGGCGAAAAATTGCGCTGGCGAAAGAATGAAGGAGCCTGTTGTTACAAGCTTTCACTTAAGGCCTTAGACCACAGTAACGGGTATAAAATCATGTGCGAATTTAAGAATTTTTTTTCGTATGAAAAAGTGATTCACTCATAAAATTAATTACACATCTATTTAGTATGTCAAGCTGTTAGAAAATATGTATATTTTTTTCGGTGTAAAAAATGGTCGACTACTAATATTTTCTTTTGTTATCTTTTTTTGGGCGCTCCGCGGCGTGACATTTAGTATCCAAAAGTTCTGTCGTAGAACAAAAAACAAAAATTCTCATCAATCTACATTTGAATACCTAGAGAAGTACGTAAGGAATTTAAACGATATTGTTTTATTCAAAAGTTGTGGGTATTTGAACTTAAGAAATGAATTTTCAAAAAAAATTTCGTCTATCTTTGCGGAAAAAGTCATGCGTCTGGGAGAATGTGGGCCATAGGATTTTTAGCGACCGGGCATATCTTTAACTACGAAAATCTGCACGAGGCAATGTCGCCATGTAAAACTGCCATTCACCCCTTAAACCTCTCTCCAAAAATCTAGATCCATTATTTCCAAAGTGGACGAATCTTTTGGAAATAGAAGAATTCCACATTACTTTTACCTCAAAAATTAAATAGTTTATCTCCGATCTTGTTACTGATTGATTGACTGTCACGTCACCGTAATGGGTTATGCCTAGTTGCAAAATTCGAAAAATCGCTTTTTGCAAAACCAATATTCTTTGAGAGTATATCGTCTAATGAATGTTCCCTGAAAATGTCAAGGCGAGCGGATCAAAATAGATATATTTAAGGCTGTTCAAAGTACGTTTTCAAAGTCGGTGCGAAATATATCTCAACAACTACTCCATCGATCTTTCTGAAATTTTTAAAGCTTTTTCCAGGTGTGAAAATATCGTATTCGATTGATGAATTTTTTTTTTCGGAGCACGTTTTGATTCGATGAACGAAAAATGCCCATCGTTTTTGCGAAAATCAAAACTTTCATCATCATAGGATAAACTAATATACAAAGAAAATCGGTTTGATTTTTGAGTCTAGATAACTTGGCTCAGAAGGATATTGCCTTGAAAAAGGCAATTCCAAAAGGGTTCTTTTGAAAAAGGTCGCAAAAGAAAAACAGAGTGTTCTTTAGATTATATTTTTTCAAATAAAGGGTGTCTTAAAATAACCTGACATTTTTAATTGCGCGCCATTTTATTTTTGGCGAACATAGAATTCTAATCTTTGACAACTGGCATCAGGAAGTATTGAAAATGTTATTGAAAATGTTGTCAATAGATTCATATATATTCACACATATATAGATAGGATATTGTGTTTCATACATAACCTCCATGTTTGTACCTTATATCAAAATTAAAATATTCGTACTTCTCAAATAATTTCGTCAAAGGAGTGACCAAAAAATTTCGTCAAAAGAGTGAACAATACGCATTATTAATAAATTTAATTGTCAGGTCGTTTTGAGGCACCCCATGCCTAATTTTGGTAGAAATGTACCACGACGATTTTCTGAAGAAAAAAAATCGCAAAAATCAGCTGTTTTCGACAGTTACAACGAGGCATAACCCGTTAATCCGATTCGGCGAATGCATCGGGTGCATCAACTGCAAGACAGCCGGGGCGATTATAAATCGCTCGTTATAAGATTCAGCTTTATTAATTGCGCGTATTCTTGTATACGTGTATTTGCAGCAAAGTGAGGCCGTACATACAAGAGGATTGAATTACAGGTGGAGGAATCACCGAGCCGATGATGTATCGTTGATCGTAAATATCACGAAGCAAACAAGGATTGAAAAATTGCATTCGAGGTGCCGGAGTGCGTCGAGTTCTCGTGAGCATATATATTTTTCTTTTTCATTCATTTTTATTTCGAACCTTTCGTTGTGCAGTGCCCGTATACGAGGCCGTTGCGAAAAATTGATGCACATTCGAGCGTACAGCGCGATTGTCCAGACGTGAAATTCCATCGGGATTGGGTTCGTCAAAAAAACAAAATTGGAAAGCGCCTCATCGATGATAAATCCGATCCTTTTTTTTTGTTCAAGCTGCCGAGGGATACCGGAAATTGCAGCTGGTGATAACAACGTTGGCGGCAAATTGTCAATACTTTGATCGTCAGATAACGCCGATCTGCTTCGTTAATAAATTTTATAATTTATTAACGTAGTTAATAAATCGTTAATAATCTTTGAAGTTTATCAACGATCTTAATGAAGAATAAATTTATCGTTAATAATAAAATATCGTTAATAATAAGAATCGTTAATAACTTTTATAATTCATTAACTTCGTTGATAAACTTATCAACTTTTAATAACTTTTAAGTTAATAACTACTTAACTCAACAGTTAATAATTAACTTTCAAGTGAATAACCGAATAATTAACTTCTAATAACTTTTAAGTTAATAAAATTTAATGACTTCTCTAACTTCATTAATAAAACTTATTAACGAAGTAGATCGTTACTTTTATTAACGAATTGTATTAAAATAAGTACAATTTATTAACGAAGTTAATAAATTGTATTTATTTTAAGTTTAGTTAAGTATGTATAAAATTTAAGTTAAGTATAAATCGTTAATAATCTTTGCAATTTATCAACGATCTTAATGAAGGATAAATTTATCGTTAATAATAAAATATCGTTAATAATAAGAATCGTTAATAACTTTTATAATTCATCAACTTTTAATAACTAGTAAGTGAATAACTTCGAATAATTAACTTCTAATAACTTTAATTTCAATAACATTTTATGACTTCTCTACCTCTATTAATAAAATTTATTAACGAAGTAGATCGGTATTTTTATTAACGAATTGCATTCAAATAAATAGAATTTATTATCGAAGTTAATAAATTCTTTTTAAATAACTTATTAATAAAACTCAATAAAAATTCATAGAAAAGAGCACATTTGTTGTTAACCGACGGGACAATTTTGAATTTGAAAAAAAAAAACAACAAATTTTATTCCGATTCTCTTCTGTTGAGAAAATTGTTTTTTCGTCACGTGTACATGTGTGCTTGACAAAATAAATAAACATTATAAATTATTTTCTCTCAACTTCCTCCCATCGTATCTCTCACTCACTCTCTCTCTCTCTCCCACCCCTCCCTCTCATATACATGATATCTCGATGTTTTTGGACGAGAGACGGACACACGCGAGTATACACGGTGAACGCGTTCGCGGTGAAAGTGAGTGTACAAACTTCTTGGCAATATTATTTCGCGTATACCGACTATACGTATCGTCGATTCTCCTGCTTTCCCCCGTAAAAGAGTGCTCTCGCGGGTTCTCTCCCCCTCCCTTCGCGCGAGCGGTTATTCCTCGGTCTCCTTTAAACGCATGCACTAATGCCGGTTACGTCACAACGAAATCCTCTCGCTTGTCCTCTCTATCGTAAATCTGTGTACCGCCTGCCCTCCCCGCCCCTCTCGTCGTTCGCGTACGAGAGCCTTTTTTTTCGGTTTGCTATCTCGGCAAATTTCATCTTTCGCGCGCAAAGTGAGAGTTCTCCACTTCTCTTTCTCTCTAGTCCTTTATTTTCTTTGAATTTTCAATTTACGAACGTACGTGCATGCATATCGATTGGACAAGCCCAAAAAGGCTTCGCGGATCACGAGTTCGTACATTACCAAAGCGATCTTTTCATCTCCAGGCATCATTCGTGTCTGCCTGTCTATATGTACTTAAGCGGAGAGATACGTTTAAGCGAGGAAAAAATTTGCCGATTTTCATGATTTTTTTAAGGAATCGTTTATTCACCATTTTCGAGTCTAAGGTGTGTTTTATTACTTATAATAATTAAAATAATTCGTCGAATTTCATGATTAATGTAATAATGAAATGATTAATATAATAGGCTGATTTTCATGATTTTTTTTTTCAAAGGACTTAGGTTATGTTTTGTTACTACTTTTGGCTGTTAGATGGTATTTTTTTTATTAACCTTTAAAAATGTCGGATTTACGGCACGGTCTTGTAAACTGTATTTTTAAAACCGGCATGCCGTATAGCAGAAAAACTAATCGACCAATTCTGATTAAATTCCGTATAAATAATTCTAACCTTATTGTTCAAAACGTGACCCGAAATGTTCTCGGAAGTTAAAAAAAAATGTATTCCAAAATGTAGCTATTTTTTCGGAAAATTCAATATTTTTGTTTCCAAGCGTGCCGTTTCATCGATTTTCAACATTTCTTACTTTTTCTTGGTTCATATTCGGCGTATGAGTGTTAATGAAAGAAAAATCAATGGTTTTTTTCAGATTAATCCTGCGGACGCTACGTGCCACGCCAGCTGAAAAAAATATCCAGTAACAGCCATAAGTTAGTTAACATCTAAGTCTCAAAAAGGTCAAGAAATATTTCCTCAAAAAAAATTATGGTATTATAATCAGCTATTTTTTCCTTGCCTGAAGGTACCTCCCCCTTAAGGTTGTTATGGGGCCGGGTACGATTGCTACCACCAGGCTGAATTTTTTCTTGGAAGTACCTAGCCTCTTTGCTGATCATTCTGTGCAGTTTAGGTACGATCCACAGTACCGTTTTTCAGAAATAAATTCGGAAACTCCTCGACGTATTTCGTGGGCAATCACATTGAGCTTATGGAAACCTCCTGATTATTTTTTCAGTACATTTTTTATGTCTGCTAAAAAATAGGTTACATTTCGACTAATTATTGGATTAACCCTTGACACCCGAAAATGAGAATTCACAGCATCGTTATAAAAATATTCATGTTCTTAATCGCGCATTTGAGCATGGCAACGTCATAGACGGCATGAATGCTACCTACCTTATTCACGTTCGGTAACTACGCCCGAAGACCTCATACTACTTGGTCAGGATAATTAACGAGGGATATTATTTGTTCTTATTCTCTTGATTGGTATCTAATAATTACTTAATGAGCGTTCGAGATCTATATTGAGAAAATATAAGTTTCTAGAAATATCGAGGATAAGACAAAATACTCCAGAATTATTTCCAAACATAAAATTACTTTTCAGAATACCGGAATATTATTACGGAGCGTCTCCCCGTCTGGTTATCAGACGAATAAGCACATGTTATTCATCCGGTTAGCGGCTCAGTTCACGCCGTATTTCCAGTAGGCGTACATGTTATTGTAATTCGTGCGAGGTTGTATCCGGACGAATAACATATTCATAATTGTCCGGATAGATTGTGTTAAATTGTTAAACAAACTATCCGGAAGAATAATTTACACGTAGGCATCCAAACAAAATCTTTTTCTTCGGACCTACTACTACTAAATTTTGTTTGGGTTTGGGTTGGTTGGTTGTGTTGTTGGGGTTGTTTGGTTTGGATTGTTTGGTTTTGTTTGGGTTTTGGTGTTTTTGGGAGTGTGTTGTTTGGGTTTGTGTTGTTTGGGTTTGTGTTGTTTGGGTGTGTTTGTTTGGCTTGGGTTGGTTGATTTTGTTTGGGTTTGGGTTTGTTTATTTGGGTTTTGTGTGTTTTTGGGGTGATTTGTGTGCGTTTGTAATTTTGAGTTTGTATGTTTGGGTTCGGATTGATTCGTTTGGGTTTGTGTGTTTGGGATTGTTTGTTTGGGGCCTTGTACAGCGTGAGCCGCGTGAAATTAGCCGCTGTCCGGACGATGAACATACGCTTATTCGTCCGATAACCGGACGGCTAGTCTCAGCAAAATGATTAAACTTTCCATTTCTTTCAGACTATCTACATCTCAGGTGCACCCTTTTCCTTTCCAGCGAAAGAATTTTTCACTCGGACCGATATTCATTGTTGACTCTCGGTTCGATTTTGAGGTTATGAACCGCGTGTGTCTCTAGTGTCGCGACACGTCTGCCAACCTAAGCATTATCGTACACCATGATTTGCAATCTTGCTAATCCGTCTCGCGTTAATCAAGCGAGAAAAAATTATACAAAACTATGACACAAATTGATGAAATCATTTCACGTGATAATCGAATTTTCAAAAAATGCGTATTTTTGTAAACAGGTGCGAAAAAAATTGTTCGCAAACGTACGTTTATAAACGACGATTATTTTATAGCCAACAGTTGGTAACATTCAATCGGCCCCGTGCACACGAGGAGGTCCCTCCCCTCGTACTTCGCCCTCGACGGCTAGACCCCATAACAACCTTAACGCGAAAAAAAAAGTATAACCGTTGAAGTGATATGGGAAATATGACTTCGTGAGAAAAGCCAAAGAGATGCATGCTCTCCCGAGCCAAGTATAATTTCCGAGGATTATATACTATTATTTAACGATTCTGATGTAAATATCGGAGAGCTCCGCGAGAGTGGATAAGAGAAAACCGGTTACTCGTTTTCTCAATCGTAAAGCACCCATATATCCATATACATCGTTACGTTGTAATTCATTTTCTACGTAGTGAAACTGTATTTATATTCGTAGTGGAAATTATCGCGCAACGAATTAGTTTACTCGTTCATTCCAGTGTAAATAATGATACGATAAGTAAGGTGTAATCAGCCAACGTGGATACACACACCACAGTGCATGGTATTTTATTCTGGCACCAAGTGAAGACCGACACTTTGATCGGGAATAAAAGTGACGCGTGAAGATACCCACAACGAATCCAGAGCCCGCGTCCACTTCGACTCACCTTGTCAATTATCCGTGGTATTTTTATATTATTTATGGAGAGCCTCCCGAGTCAATGAGACGAATCGCCGTTTCGAGGAATCGTAAAAGTACGCCACCGAACGACTAATTAATCGTACTTGCGATCGTACACTGCGGGCGGTCATCGGCCCGGAGTGCAACGAATTAACGGCAAAGGAGGAACGAGATAAAAATCGCAGATATTCGTTTATTTATACGACCATCACACTTCTTCGACGATTTAACAGAATTTCACAGATTAAGGGGTCCACTAACTTTAAACGCTAAAAGGGATATGTTCATGAATTTTTTTGGTAGGTTTGCATTATAGATATTGACATAAAAGTTGTTACACGTAATAAATACACTTTCGTAATACATGGAAACATTTTTTTCATGTATTTATGCAACCTAAACAAACATTAAGGGGTAAGGCCACTGTAACGGCCAAAAAAAAAGGTTTTTTCACTAATTTTTTGCTCCCGAAATTGAAGGTATTTGAAAAAAAACTTTTAATGGTGTTATCGGGCATACATTAAACTTTATTATAAAATTTTTTTACAGTAAAAAAAAAACAAAATGGCGGTTCCACAGCTATCTTCCCGGGACATGTTTTGCTTCCAGGGCTCCGTGGCACGCAGCACCACTGGTGCACTTTTGAATCTAGAACAAAAAAAAAAAAACCATTAATCTAGAGGGCTATAGCTAGAGAATGTCGATCGGATTTGAAAAAGTATCAATTTTTGTGGATTTGGCGTGCGTTTGAAAAAAAAAATTGATTTTTGACGAAAAAAACGGCAAGTTTTTTGTTAATAAAAAATCAATAAATAAAGTTCTTGAAAATTCCGATCGACATTCTCAAGATAATGTAAATGTTCACATCTGGTTAAAATTTCAAGTAAAAAAAATGAAAATTGTTCGAGTTATGCTGCGTGCCATTTTGAAAAACCATGTTTCGAGAAAAACGCGTTTTAAACTATTTTTTATTAGCGAAAACTATTTTTTAAGCCAATAAAAAAAAATCGATTTTTCAAAAAATTTACAGTGGCCTTACCCCTTAAACGGGTTTTTCCCGAAACAACGTTCTGACGGTTTGTCGATAAAATCTTCGAAACTGCTGAACCGATCCTTATGCAATTTTAACCACAAATTCTTTAGAACTATAGCTATAGCACATATCACGAATTTTTTTTGAATATTGGAACTTATAATTTTTTTTGTTGCAAAAAACGGTGAAAAACGCTTTTTTGTTGTTTTTTTCGAAAAATCCCCGCCACTTTGTTATTTATGCATATATCACAAATCGTATGATATGCGCTATAGCCGTTACCGAATAGCCACATATCGAATCTAGAACAGTTTGTTTTTTTTTTGTTTCGGATGATCCATTTCCGAGATTTCATCAAAAGAGCGGACCTACATTTTTTAACCACCATTTTCGTCTAATAATAGTGACTTAAATAAATAAATTTTAAAAAATCTATTTCGAAAGTGTATTTATTAAGGCCTTAGGCCACAGTAACGGGTATAAAATCATGTGCGAATTTGACATTTTTTTTTTCGTATGAAAAAGTGATTCACTCATAAAATTAATTACACCTCTATTATGTATGAATATCGAGCTGTTAGAATTTTTTTTTTCGATGTTTAAACTGGCCGACTACTAATATTTTCTTTTATTATGTTTTTTCTAAGCGCTCCGTGGCGTGCCGTTTAACATCCACAATTTTTTATCCAGAACAAAAAAGAAAAATTCTCGTCAATCTACATTAGAATACCTAGAGAAGTACGTACGGAATTTGAAAAATATTGTTTTATTCAAAAGTTGCAGGTATTTGAACTTAAGAAATGAGTTTTCAGTGAAAAATTTCGTCATAACTGCCCATAAACCGCTCATAAAATGAAAAGTTTTCGATTAATCAGAAATTCCGTACGTACTTCTCTGCGAAAGGCAATTAGGAAAAAATATATATATATATATTCTGACAGCTTGATATTCATACTAAATAGATGTGTAATTAATTTTATGAGTGAATCACTTTTTCATACGAAAAAAAATTATTAAATACGCACATGATTTTATACCTGTTACTGTGGCCTAAGGCCTTAAGTGTAACAACTTTTATATCAATATCTATAATATAAACCTAGCAAAAGAATTCGTAAAAAAAGCCTTTTTCAGCGTCTAAAGTGAGAAGACCCCTTAATGATTACCACTAATAAGATCTTTGAAAATCGTTATTATAATATTCACGAAACACTTTAGAATAATATCCAAAACTTTTTCAAATTAGCCATAGAGGCCATACCTTTATTGTAAAAAAACAATTGCACGTCGATATAATTGTATTAGTATATAATGGAAAATTCTTGTTATCATTTTCCTGGATTTTCCCGTAAAGACGATTTGCATATAATACCGGAAGGGTTACCGACAGCGTAGTTTTAGATTTTTTTTCTGTGTCAAAGCACGCCAAGCTCATTAAGCTGAATTCGACGTCAAGCCCATTTAGTCGACAATTTTCCTGTTCGTATATGTCCCAAAAGGGTGCAAATCCTCGTCTCTGTGTGCGGGGGGGACTTCCGGAAACTCGGAGGCTGGAAAGGGGATGCTGTTAGTCGCGGTAGGGGATGATGTAGAGAGTGGAGAGAGAAAGAGAGAGAGAGGGGGGGGGGGAGACGGTGGCGCGTCGAGAGCAAAGTTCATCTCTCTTCCCTCGGCTCTCACGCTGCGATCCTCGTCGGAGAGAATCCACTTATCGCGTTGGCTTCCTGTGCCCGCATAAATCGTATATATACATGCATTAAATGCCGCGCCGATTGTCAAAAAGGCGTAACAATCATTGGGCCGCCGTTCGAAACGGTTGCGTTGCGCCCTTCTGATTCTTCGACGTTGCACTCGCAATGGGAACACACTGACGGATAGTACGGAGACGAGACCCTTGCTAATACTTCGACCCCTTGTAACTCATCCCTCAATCTGTGATATTATATAGGGTGTCTCAAAATGACCTGACATTTTAATTTATCGATAAAACGTATTATTTATTTGAAACGTACGAATATTTTTATTTTCACATATGGTACAAACATGGAGGTTATGTGTGGAACACAATATCCGATAAATGGCCGCCTCGTCACTGTTTGCAAACCATCATTATATTGACGAAATTTTCAATAACATTCTGGCACGATTGCGGACTAATTTAATTAATGGTGCGTCCAATTGTTTACTTGAGCTCGGGAATGGTCTGTGGATCATTGGCATACACTTTTCTTCTCAGAAAAGTCCAAAGAGAGAATGGCGTCAAATGGCGTCAAGTCGCACGATCTTGGTGGCCAATGAAGGATGTTGAGTCCCTATGAAACATGTTAATGTTAATTGTTCAATAAATAGCTTCTTAATCGTCATGAAATTGTTACACGACCTCCTGAATACTTCATGTAAAGACATACAAAATTTTCAGAATTCTATCATCTTTACTTCAACCTCCTTAAGGGTTGAAATAAAAAATGATGAGAAAATTCTGAAAATTTGGTATGTTTTTGTATGAAGTATTCAAGAGATCGTGTTAAAATTTCACGACAATTAGAAAGCTCGTTATTAAAAAATTAACATTTTGTTAAGAACAAATTTTAAAAGAAATTTAAAAAATGTATCAATAAACTTCGTTTTGTTTCCGTTGCTTTCAGTATATTGTAGATATTACAAAATTGAGAGGTCAAAAAAAAATTTATTGCAAAGTTACACCAGTTTCCATAAGACAGCATTTAATTTGTGAATGTTAATTGTTCAATAACGAGCTTCCTAATTGTCGTGAAATTTTTACACGACCTCTGAAATACTTCATACAAAAACATACCAAATTTTCAGAATTTTACCATCATTTGCGATTTGGGACTCAACATCCTTAACATCCAATAACCTTCATGTTTGTACCTTATATTAAAATAAAAATATTCGTACTTTTCAAATGTATAATTCGTTTTATTAATAAATAAAAATGTCAGGTCATTTTGAGACACCCTTTGTATACCATAATGGTGGGCACGGCCGACGATGTATGCTATCTCCTCAAGTACCACGGATTTGCTACGGACAATCTCGCAGTACATTCCTTGTTATTACAGCTCCCAGCCACGATACAATGATCCTCAAGATCGGATTGTGGATACGCCGTGGAATTTGCAGAAAATCAAGGTGCACTCCCGACCGGAAGGCACTAAACACATATCATTCGGCGTTCTCGTCTCTGGATTAGCCAGACGCCAAATTGACTGCCTCAGTTCAATGAGCTGAAAAAAGGGAATAGAATATTGAGTTTGAGAGAAAAGTATAAACTTACTGCATTTTGAATCAATCCAGGAAATTCTGGCAATGATGATAATTTTGGAAAATTCTTAATGCTCGATGTGTGAAGATTGAGTTTTGGAAAAAAAATACGATGCAAGATTGATGGATTCATTCATTCGTTGATTAATCGACAGAGGCTGTGTTAGACGAACGTTAAGGCATTTCTTTTATTACAAATTATATATCATTTGAAAGAAAAATTAATTAAGTTATTTTTCAAATGTTTTAATTGGAAAATATGAAAAAAATGTCAGAGATGCAGGTAATCGGCGGAAACGTCTTTTTTTAAATATGTTTTGCCGTGACAACGATAACTCCGGAACGATCCGTCTGAAATGAGAAAACAAAAAAAGATAACAATACAAAGTTGGTTAACGAGGGATTTTTTCAGGTACATTTTTTAACAACGTCATCGCATTTTAAGTGAAATATCACATTTTTCGACGGTAACATTTTTGGTTTTATTATAGCTTAATAAAAGTGGGTTTTCATCGAAATGGAAAATTCTCCGTTTACGAACTGCGTAGTGTTATTTGTTGACAGAATATTAATTCTTTTTCCAGATAAACCGTTCCGGAATTCTAAGGAAAAATTAAATGAAAAAATTTGGAAAAATGAAATAATACATGTACTTTCAAACAATACATTATTCGTAATCAAGAAATGCATTGACAGAGTAGAGACAATTCTTTGATATCACTATTTCGGCCTGTGCCCATACTTGGCATTAAGAAAAGCATCCAAATAGCCTTCAGATAAATTCAAGGATATTCATTCGAAGATGATTGCAAAAACCATTCGGTTGCCAAAATCAACGATTCGTTAAAAGAAAAATTATTTCCGACTGTCGAAAAAACAGTCATCTGTGCTGACAGCCAACTCAACATAGATGAAACAGGTTCAAAATGTCCTTTCCCCATGAATTTATATATAATACGGGAGAAAACGAATATGCGTCACTGGCGTCGATTTCTTTTCGGTCGACTCTCACCCGCGGCTGTTCAAACTGAACCGAGCTGAAAGAACGTTTGGGTCTTTCGAATTCTGTCATTATACGCTCAGTGCGAGTTCGTCTAACAACAATTCGATGCGTTTTGTTCCTACGTATGCACCTGCGTGTCGAAGAAAGACAGCTGTCACAATGGCCAACCGGAGAAAGATCTTTTTTATCGTACATAAGAAGAATAGTAGTTCCTAGTACATGCAAACACGGGAGGCGAACTTGTATTTGTCCGTTTCCCCGTGGTATTTTTATCGCTCGTGCAAACATCCGCGAACGTGAGCGTGCAAACTGCAGTGAGTAAAACTTCCTTTTAAGCCTTTTTTTGTTCCTCTCGATGCACAAGTGTCTCCGGCAGTATCTGAGGAAAGTGAATCTTAATGGACGGCAGTTTTCGCGTGTCCTCTCGCAAAGCGAACATTGTTCGGACGCAGCATCGCATATCGTTCCTGCCCAAGAATCCTGCCCAAGTTCCATCCACCAAGAATCGTATCGGATTCTGTTCGATAATATGGGAACCCTTTAGGATTCAAAGTGGATTTGTGCATTGGATCCCAATGGAGAATTCCGATGAGTATCCAATGTACTAGCGTGATGTATTAGTAAAGGGATCCAATGCGATGATCCATAGGATGCCCATCGGGAAATTGGAACAAGTATAGGCATCCAATTGGATCCCTACGACATTTTCTGCACGGACTGTATGTATTTTTCTGGTATAACACATTTGTTATACTGGATCTATACTAGATCTCGAGATCTACTGAGAATCATATAAGATTCTGATCGATAATGTGGGAATCCTTTAGGATTCAAAGTGGATTCATACATTGACTTTCAATGGGGGAACGTTTTAGATTGGATTCCAATCAGTGGCGATTTAGATTCATTGCGATGACCCATTCTTTAGGATTCAAACTGGATTCGTACATGGGATTCCAATCGGGTGACGTTGTAGATTGGATTCTAATAAGTGATGATTTAGGTTCAATGCGATTACCCATCCTTTAGAATTCAACCTGGATTCATACATTGGATTACAATGGGATGACGTTGTAGATTGGATTCCAATAAGTGTCGATTTAGATTCAATGCGATTACCCATCTTTTAGGATTCAAACTGGATTCATACATCCGATTCCAATGGGGTGACGTTTTAGATTGGATTCCAATGAGTGCTATTATAGATCCAATGCGATTACCCATTGGATGCCTATCAGGAAGTACGGACAAGCATGGGAATCCAATTCGATCCCTACGCCAATTTCGGCCCGGGGTGCTGCGTATGCAAGATTGTGTTTTTTTCTCCTAATTCGAAGCATTGCTCGATCAGTTTGATGGACGCAGGCTAGGGAATATTAGCCGAGTACACCGAGTGCAAACGAAGCCCAGACCAGCTCGAATGAAATGCAGTAGACATTTTCATTGCGAGGTTACAATGGACGATAAAAATATATTATACTTCGACAACTCATTCGTGATTTGCAAGCCTGGGCGTTCGAACACGATGTCTCGAGCCATAAGTCAGTGCTCAAAGTTACACACAGCATTGTACACGAGTTCTCGTTCCGTCTCGCCAGAGTTTCACGTGTTAGTTTTTTTGTTTCACAAATTTTCTCGTGCCACTCGTGCCTCCTTTTATTCCTGGCAGGACTCTCGTTCCGTCACTTCTCCTTGTCTATGACGATTTTTCATCAAACCTGGGCGCTTTTTGTTCGCGTTGCAGTGTCTACGGCCAGTCCTTCGAAATGAAACTGTCGCAACGAAAAGAAAAAGAAGTGTTGCAACCTACCTCCCTACCTCTCTCTCTCTCACTCTCTCTCTCGATCAAGTATTTACTTCATAGCCAGATGCAAGAGACCGTGGATATACGCATTGCTGTGTGTTCTGGAGGGAAAAATCTATGAATATTGGGCAATCTAATGCGACCAAGGCCAGCAAAGCCTTGAAGTCACCTTTCCAAGTGTTTCACTGGCAAACGGATAGCCAGAGATGTGAATCTCGCTCTTTGTCTCTCGCTCTCTCTTGATAGTTCAATTGCTGTCCATACAACTCGTGTCTGACACGTAAGAATCGTAACTCCTGGTTGGTCATGCGAAGCCTCGTATGAGGCGCAGGTTGCACCTCAAATTACACCGAGAGACGAGAGAGAGAGAGGGAGAAAGAGCAAGAATGAGAGAGAGAGAGAGAGAGAGAGAGGTGGCGTGAGGCATGGAGGGGATCAAAAGTGCGAGAGAGAGGCAACGCTGATATCACTATATTGGAACTCTCGCACGTAGTATCCAGAGATGAAGAGACATACCTACTTACAGTCATTCGATGTGCTCACAAACGTACATCCTAGATTACGTGTATCCAAGCATCTGTCCTTATTACCCATACCCATCTGCCGTAGCTCGTATGGTATCTCTTGGCATGCTGTACGTATACATACATGCATACGTGAGATAACTTCGCTGGTATCCTCTTTTACGAGCTTTGTCCTTGGCACATCGTACGCGAGCCAATAACTTTATAGCCTACTACCTGTTTTGTGCTGATCTTCTTTCTCCATCAACTTCTATGATCCGTGAAAGAAATAATAAGCGCGTGTCACACCGAGACACAACCGTTGCTGAGATGTTACCACACTCTTTTGATGCAAGGGCGTGGTGTGTTTCCTGGAGGAAAACAGGAAAAGCAGTCGTAGAAAGTAAAGCTGGAGGACCCGTTGACATCTAGGTGCAAAAATGACTTTGCGCTGTCATTTTTAGTCTCCATTGGAATGCTCGATGGAGCATCAGTCCATTGTGGTTCCTCATGGTCCGCAGATGCCTCACACTGTCATTCGTAGGATTTTAGTATGTATGGCTCTCGGGGCGCTCGTAATGATGTGACCAGCGCCAGTATGTGTACGCAGTGCATGGGAGAACAAATATGCCCCAATATCTATCTCTGTAAACGTAAATTACGCCTAACCCATTTAAGCTACGCGCAGGGACCTCTGATGCACTGCGGAGAAACCCGACTGCATTATATTAGCGGCCCTGTCTGCGGGCCTAGGCCTCCCTATATCATCATTAAGTGTCAGTATACTTGGTCGAAATTGGGATTAATTTGGGGATGCAGATGAGACTCATTTCAAGCATTTTAGGGAGGAACGACTAACTGCTTTTTTGGAGAAACGGCAATCGTCTTTCAAGGTGGTATCAGCACGTACTTGGTCATCGGTGATCCAAAATGGAAACAATGCCGGAACGGTTTCTTCATCGAGCACACAAATTTGGCGATGCATGTACCGATGCTGATTTTCAAACATACTGATTGTGAAAACCTTTGCGATGACTATTATGTAGGTCAGGATCCGAATGGTTGTGATTGAGGTTGTCGATTATGAAGTCAATGGTGATGGTAAGTTGATTATAGATAAAAACTGCTCGATGAGAAAACTTCATCGACCTATCTACGGCTACGGAATGCTTTTCGATAAACAAATGGAAGCCTGCTCTTAGGCTTCCAAAGCAAAGCCCCATCGAAAGTTTTTCGAAACCGAAAACTATTGTTTACAGTTACACGTGTACAAATTTCTACGACCATAATTCGTACACCCACAGATAGATCCCATTTTCAATTGTCCACGTGTCGTTTCAAGGCTTTCAATGGACGACTTCCGTTCCGGGTCCCCCGACCCCATGCATTTCCTCTGATACTGACTAAGTACTCACAAACAATTGGTCATATATTTGCGCGCTTTATTTATTTACCCACGGCCGTCTCTTGACTCAGACTACTCGAAAATAAAAATGCTCTATGTAGACGAACTGCCGCGACGAATCGACACAAGATTTTGCATTTAGTACCAAAACTTGTACAGCTTTTCCAACTGTTATTCGTTTTGAAAAAATTGGGTGGACAAGTCCGCAGAATTTGTCGATACAACACAATTTTTTAAAAGTGTGCTTCCGTGTAATATGGTTTCCTTTTGTCACGACAATTAACAAAACGGGGTGTCATTTTTCTCAAGCAATATTTGATCATTGATTTTTTACTTTCCTGTATGAAAAATGAAATTTTTCACAATGGAAATTGATAAAATTTGGAGCAAAAAATTGGCATTTAGTGACAAAATTTGTACAGTTCCTCCAACTGTTATTCGTGTTAAAAAAATTGGGTAGCACTTTTTTTCAGTGTGTCTCGTTGTAATAATGTTTTTTTTGTCACCACAATTTACGAAAAAGTGATGTGATTTTTCCCAAGCCATATTCAATGATTGATTTTTCACTTTTCTGTATGGAAAATGATATTTTTCACAATGGAAATTTATCAAATTTGGAGAAAAGAATTGACATTTAGTGACAAAATTTGTATCGTTTTTCCAATTGTACTCCAAGTGTTATTCGTGTTAGAAATATTGGGTCAGCAGAATTCATCAAAACAACACGTTTTTTTTCAGTGTGCCTCGTCGTAATAATGGTTTTTTTATTACCACAATTTACGAAAATGTGATGCTATTGTTCGTAATCAATATTCGATCATTGATTTTTCACTTTTCTGTATGGAAAATGTAGTTTTTCAAAATGGACATTGATAAAATTGGAAAAAAAATGAAAAGTAGATAGGTAGCGACGAAGAATTGTTGCATCAACCGTGCCCGGTTTGTTTCTCTTTCGCACATTTGCATTTCCTTCGGCGTAATACGAGAAAAACCGTAAAGGGAGAGATAGACAGCGAGAGCGCGTAGAGGAAAGAAAAGAACGAAAAAAAAAGTTCGTTTGAATTGGAAATCCCGAGGACACCTCGTGCGTTCGCATAATTCAGCGTGTACTTCGCACGCGGTGGGTATTCATTTTTTGCTACTTTTTTCTTTTCTCTCCCTCTCGCTCTCTCCCTCTAGGTCTCGCTTTTTCTATTTTTCTCAGTGAGGGACACGATCTAGCCCACGAGGACGGACGTCCCGCATTCAAATTACGTAAGAGGCACTTTCGTCGACGCCTCTCACGCTCCTCCTCGCGCATCCGCGTGTTCGCCGCTTTGCTACGAGAGTTCGCGATAATGCCACGTGCTCTTTTACAGCTCTCGTTCTATTATCGCCTATGCCGCGCTTTTATACGTCACCGTTTGCCACACATGCTGCGGAAGATAGAGACAGAGAAAGTGCGAAAGAAAGGAAGAGAGAGAGAGGGGGGGGGGAGTATTCGTGTCAGCTCTTGGAAAATGGAATTTCCAATATCCCATTCATCTTCGACTGTACCTTAAGGGGGGAGACATCTTTAGGCGTGGAAAAAATTACTGATTTTCATGATTTTTATTTAAAGGGAAAGGTTTCTTCATTATTTTTTGAACTTAGGTTATGTTTTGTCACTACTTTTGCCTGTTACATGACTTTACTTCATTTTTTATTAATCTTTAAAAATGATGGAGATATGGCACGATCTTCTAAGCGGGTTGCTGTAGATGTTCTCACACGGCGTGACACGTAGCGTCGGTGGGATTAATCTGAAAAACAAGTAATGATCGTCTTTCTTTCACTAACACTCATACGTAGAATATGAACCAAGAAAAAGTGAGAAATATTGGAAATCGATGAAATGGTACGCTCTGAAATAAAAACAATGAATTTTCCGGAAATATTGCTACATTTGCCAATAAAAAAGACTTTTTTTTATTTTCAAAAACGTTTAGGACCATGTTGAAGACAATAAGGTTAGCAGAATTTTTCTTTCATTAACACTCATACGTATAATATGAACCAAGAAAAAGTGAGAAATGTTGGACATTGACGAAATGGTACGCTCTGAAACAAAAAGAATGAATTTTCTGAAAAAATGCTATATTTGGCAATAAAAAATACTTTTCCTGTTAAATTTTCAAAACCGTTTACGGCCATGTTTTAGATAATTAGGTTAGAAAAATTTATACCAAATTGTTTTAAAAACGGTCGATTATTTTTTTAGCTATATGTCACATCAGTTTTGAAAATGCAGTTTAGAAGACTGGGCCTCCATTCCGTCATTTTTCAAAATTAATTAAAAAATAAACACATACCACGCAACAGCCAAAAGTAGGAATAAAACATACCCTGAGTCTCACAAATGGCGAAGGAATCTTTCCTTTAAAAAAAATCAAGAATCTTTCCGTTAAAGAAAATCAGCAAACTTTTTTCTCGCCTGAAGGTATGAAGGTACCTCCTTAACGGCTTTGTCTAGTTCGCGACCCGAAAAAGGGAAATTTTGTGACTTTTCTCTACAATTTCTTTTCAATAAAGACTATGGTTTCAAGGATTTTTGAAAGACGTACTTCGCGGTGACCACGGAATTTAATAAAATATTGATTTTATAAAAAACGGCCGCAAATTGAAAGAATCGATTTTCGGTGAAAAAACGCTCTGCTTCCTTGATAAAAAATAACTATGCATCGAAAAAAAATGTTCCATCCAGTAGAGCTGAATGTATTCTTTTTTCCTACTTGTTCCATATTTCTCAAATTTCCTATCGAAACACAATGGTGTTTCTCTATTTATAGATTTATAGGTCAGAATATAAGCCCTGCAATATTTATGTAGGATAATTCGGTTCAGGCGTATCCAACGATAATACGGATGACACCTCCATGGGACTTTTTATATACGGATGTGTATATAAAAAAGGATTATGCATGTATATAGTATGAAGGAGGAAACTGACGAGGACGCGAGGACAACGACGAGAAGGAGAAAGTTGCCTTAAGACATCTATACCAAACTCGCATACACGTACGTTTGCACACACACACACACACACACACACACACACACACACACACACACACACACACACACACACACACACACACACACACGTATATTGTGAATCTGATGGCCAGTGATGCTTCTCTTTGTCGTTGAAGATGTCCTTTTTCCTCGTTCAACGTGTGGATCCACTTGTGATAACGACTTGAACTGACGGACGTGATGGTCCAAGTAGTGAGGGACTTTACAGCACTGCAAAATGCTGTCACTCGTATTGAAGTGTGTATACATATATATATATATATATATAAATATATATATATATATATATATATATATATATATATATATATATATATATATATATATATATATATATATATACAGCACACACAGATATCTCGTAACTCATCGAAACACTGTCACTCTCTTTTGTCGTCTTTCTCACTGTTAATTTGGAATGAAAAACATAGAAAATAAGTCATACCTGATCAATTCACAGGACAATCGAATTCGAAAAATTCTAGATGCATTATCAAAGTCGAGTTTCAAGGGTTGAGAGAGGGTTGATTTGGGTCAACACATACATATATCTCATAACCCATCGAAATACTGAGTCTCTCTCTCTCTCTCTCTCTCTCTCTCTCTCTCCCTCTCCCTCTCTTTTTTTCTCTCTCGCTCTCTTTCTCACTGTTAGGGTGGAATAAAAAACGCACAAAAAAGCCATAACTGATAAACTCGAATGACAATATAATTTCATAATAAACAATCGAATTTATTCTTGAATTGTTCTCGAATTGTTTTTACATAAACAAAATTTATTAAAATTTCATTATATTTTGTTATAATTGATTATAGTTCGTTTATATTATAATAATTCTCGAATTGTTTTTGCACAAACAAAATTTATTGCCAAAAATGAGTTTTGCGGTTGAGAAGTCCATCTGGACAAACCGACTCTTTAAAATTTAAAGTCGATTTTTCTCAGGTTGCTTCTGGCTGTTTTGTAAAGGTCCACCTGTTCTTTGCATGGCGGTTTTGCCGTCTGTATTTAATGGGCAATAATCGAGTGGTGGAAAATTTGACAATCGAAATGTATGGGATACGAATGAAACGGAGAAAAGAATGCGTTCAGGTTCGATACGTTCGAGCGAGAGCACATGGAAAGCGAAGCGGTGGTCCAAATTAGCGCCAGTAATAAAATGTGTGCGCGTGCGTGGGCAGAGCAGCATACGTTTTCACTGGTAATCTCAAGGGGCCCGACTCCGTACCCTCTCTGCCTCGACCCCTAACCCGACTCGTTCATTCCGTACTTCGAGACTGGGGCACGTCGAGTTTTACGCTTCGTAACAATGCTCAACTTTCTCCGTCACTTTCGTTTTCGTTGGTCGGCTAGTGGGCACTCTCGTTTCTTCCTTGCTCTCTCTTCCTCACTCTCTTTCTCGCTTTGGGCTCTTCCTTCTCCTCTCACTCGGTTGGATTAGGAAATAGTGCGTATCCCGTCGCCCGTAATGTTTTCCCTCCTCCTCCACCCCCTTCTCTTCGTCGACCCTCTCTTCCATCGCTCTGTGCCACCATTTGCTTCTTTCCTGTACGCGGAACAAGATGGCGGAGGGGAACGTGGGCCTCGCGCTCTGATGCGTCTCTCTCTCCCTCTCTGTCACACACACACACACACACACACACACACACACACACACACACACACACACACACACACACACACACACACACACACACACACACACACACACACACACGCACGCACGCACGCACGCACGCACGCACGCACGCACGCACGCACGCACGCACGCACGCACGCACGCACGCACGCACGCACGCACGCACGCACGCACGCACGCACGCACGCACGCACGCACGCACGCACGCACGCACGCACGCACGCACGCACGCACGCACGCACGCACGCACGCACGCACGCACGCACGCACGCACGCACGCACGCACGCACGCACGCACGCACGCACGCACGCACGCACGCACGCACGCACGCACGCACGCACGCACGCACGCACGCACGCACGCACGCACGCACGCACGCACGCACGCACGCACGCACGCACGCACGCACGCACGCACGCACGCACGCACGCACGCACGCACGCACGCACGCACGCACGCACGCACGCACGCACGCACGCACGCACGCACGCACGCACGCACGCACGCACGCACGCACGCACGCACGCACGCACGCACGCACGCACGCACGCACGCACGCACGCACGCACGCACGCACGCACGCACGCACGCACGCACGCACGCACGCACGCACGCACGCACGCACGCACGCACGCACGCACGCACGCACGCACGCACGCACGCACGCACACACGCGCACACGCACACACACGCACACGCACACATTTGTACGTATTTCGAACCGACAAATACAAGCCCGTGTCGAGTGTGCTGCGATTTTAGAAAGGCCCTTACTTCACCTCTTCGTCTCGTGCCCCGTTACGTACCCCCCTTTTTAACCGCGTACACTAAGTGAGTACGCAAACGCTTTGCCAGGGCTCTAAGGCGACTCAGCTCTCGTTTTCTTTCCTCAGCCATTATATTATAGCCTTCTCTCTCTCTCTCTTTCTCTCTCTCTCTCTCTCTCTCTCTCTCTCTCTCTCTCTCTCTCTCTCTCTCTCTCTCTCTCTCTCTCTCTCTCTCTCTCTCTCTCTCTCTCTCTCTCTCTCTCTCTCTCTTTCTCCTTCTCGCAATTCGGGGTGTTGTATTACGTGGAGGATTATACGGCCCTCAACGACCTATTGCCAGCGCGAATACAGCGATACGCGCGTATAGCCTCGCGCACGTGAGACTGGTAAAATCCAACAACCCAAAACGAAATTAGGAACAGCCCTGGTATGGGCCATACAGCGAGAGGTCTCGTTTTCTTGGAACTCTGCTTTTTGAAGAATGTGTCATGGGATCAATGTGACTTGAATAATAACAGGACTTGAAAGATTATGAATAATCCGCTTTAGTTCAGTGTCTAAGTAGATGAGTCAATGTTGGTAGGTTAAACAATAGTTTGCAATCTTTTTTCGTTTGTATACTTACTTTTGTAGCACTCTAGTTACCTGAAAGTAACTCTAGTTACCTGAAAGTCAACTATTTATACACTGACATAGACGAAACGTCCTCTTTGGAAAAACGTGTTTTGAGGATTTGTAAAGCATTTGTTTTTTAAAGGATGTGTCAGGGAATCAATGTGTCTTGAATCATAACAAGGCTTGAATAATTATGAATAATCTACTTTGCTTCAGTGTCCAAGTAGATAAGTCAACGTTGGTAGGTCAAACAACAATTTGCGATTTTGTCTTTCTTCGTATACTTACTTTTCGTAGCACTCTACTTACCTGAAGGTACAACGGTCAACTACTCTACTCTTACACTTATACACGAAAAATCCCCTTTGAAAAAATATGATTTTTTGAGCTTTTGCAATGCATTTGATTTTGAAAGGATGCGTAATCGAACCAATGTGTCTTGGATCATAGCAGTATTTAAAAGATTATAGATCATTCACTTTGCTTCAGTATCGGAGTAGGTAAGTCAGAGTTGGTAATTCGAACAGCAGTCTTAAATCTTTTTTTTCGTATATGTACTTACTTTTAGTGGCACTCTTATTCCTGACACCACGACGGACATTTACTTATCTTCTTACACTTATAGACGAGAAGTCGCTCTTACAAAAATGTGATTTTTAAAGCATATACACAGATGGACCTCACGTATCTCGTACCATGAGAGTGATGAAGATAGACAAGAACCCACTTTGTTTCAGTTTCCAAGCAGATAGATCAACGTTAGTAGCGCAAAGAGCAATTTTTAATTCCTTCTCTTACGTGTATTTACTTTTATTCGTAGCCTGATAACCTGAGAGTACGATTATTTTCTTATAGTCTTATTTTTATTCAAGAGTTATCTGCTTTTATAAAAACCTCAATGAAAAAATTAATGTTTTTCATTAATGCTAAATTATTATTCTAAAGGATTTTTTTTAACATTATTAATTATAACGATAAATCATGCAACTAACGTACAAATAATTGAGAATAAACCGCTTTTTTTCAGTATCGAAGTAGATACTTCGAAGCTGACAGCTCAAGCAGCAGTTTTGAATTTTATCTTTTTTCGTATACTCACTCTGCTCAATCGACAGTTAAAAGTACATCGTTTAATAATCCATACGCGATTTGTCACAATCGTTCCTTACAAATGAAGTTTCATCGGTGGGGCTTAAACGCAATAAATAATTCTACTCCACGACTTAACACGTATATGTTTTTTTTAATATTATTCCATTTAAAAATAATGCCATACATCGTTTATAGGAAATGATAAAATCTGCACAAATCAACTTATCCGGCGCGCCACCATTATTCGCCATATTATTAGTTATTTACAGTGTTTCCCTCTTCTCTCGTCTGTTTTCGCGTTATGACGAACATTGTAGATACGAATGGCTTTTCGCACGTGTGAGTGTGCTCCGATAGACCAGGGCGGTGGGGGTAAAAAAGTGCAGTATGTTGGGGCCAGATCGGAGCAAATCAATTACAGGAATGAGCATGAGGTCGGGAAAAATGAAAAGGCAATTTGAAGGAAAAAAAATCGACAGAGAAACAGAAAGAGAGGAAGAGAGAGCAAATATGAATTTAAATGTCAATCTCCCGATATTAAATTCTTTGCAAATTCCTTCATTTTTTGATCGGTTCGAATATCGGGAGACATTTTTTTCAGTCATTCGCATTGTACAGCAAGACAGCGAAATAAGTGTGTGCAGCACTAGCCTACCCTGTTCCTCCAATAATAAAAACACATTCAGGAATACGTTTTTTTTTTAAATATCATAGTCCTAAATATAATTATAATAGCTAGCCGAGTATTTTTCTTCGCCTCTTGTGTCCCGCCGTTTTGGAGACCCGGATTCACTAAATATCGGTACAATTTAAAAGGTCGTAAGTCAACGCTTTAATTATTGGCAGCCTCGTTGGAGTTTTGATTAAGTGAGTTTAGAGTTTCGTTTTTCGTCTTTCGTTCGCATACCTACGTACAGTCAGTTTAGACTGTTATTCGCATTTTTTTCTCCAAATTACTCTTATTTTTATCATCGTCGTCTTTGCTAATATCGTTATCCATCGTCGGCAGTTCATTGTGGAGAGGAGAGTCGTTCGGTTCTTTGGAACAGCAGCCTCCCTAGTACGTATATGTTTTATCAATTAATTATTTTATATTTCGGCTTGAATATCTGAAACCGCGTACAGTACTCGACCGTACAAATATTAGTTAGCGATTTTTGATCGACGATTCGGATGACGAAAAAAAATCATGATGAATGAACGTCACGAGTAAATTAGGCAGAAACGATCGTTCTATTTTTTTATACGGTGCATTTGTGATGCGAGATTTTTCTTTAATCAAATATGGAAAGAAACGCAAGATGGTTTTAATAAAATACACGAGGAAATGAAGACCAGATTAGTGTGAAGTAGCTAGCAAACGCATCTAATTACACGTATTGCAATTTTTTTTCCAACAAGAAAAAGAATGTATAAGCCGATGGGAAGAATGCTTGATTCAGTATTTCTAGTAACTCTGAAGAGTTACTAGAAAACCCCATCGCAGATTGTGACTTCAGCACGAATCGTTTTAGACCTTCCAGTCCACCGTAGAAAATGACTCAAACATTGCATCTGCGCACTGATCGTACGGTATATTAATATTCGTGTATGCATATTTATGTCGTAGATACAGATATAATTTTTATTTTTATTTTAAAAGAGTGAAGTAGTGAAAAGTTCTCGTAGTACGAAACATGCGACATCTAAACATCGAGTTGTAAGAACAAACGTTTCATTTTGATATATCGTTTTTTAAATATTATTTCTTCATTTAATATTCTTCATACTTTCTCGCGGAGTCACGTTTCTTTTTTTCCTCGTATTTGGCAGTGAGCGAATGAATACGTAATATTTCGTCAAGGCTGCTCGGAATTTCGGTTCTTCGTCAGTCTTTCTTTTCCTTTTTTTTTCATCACGAATCCCATAATGACTTTCATCGATGCTTCCATGCGAGAATGGCTGTGTATGTATATGGAGTATGGTACTATTTAATATGCTATTTATAAATAGTTTACGTGTTTATTATACGTGTGGTCCGCGTACTGTCCATTTACGCAATCGCCGTGTGTGCTCGCCGAAGGTCAGACGCGACAATGCAATTGCACACTGTCATTCTTTCAACCCGCGTTCTCTCTCTCTCTCTCTCTCTCTCTCTCTCTCTCTCTATCTTTCTGCCTCCTTCTCTTTCTGTGTTAAGAGCTTTGCGTTTGTCCAGTGGAACTCTCAGAGCGTACGTTCTGCTTGCAAATATCCGAAGGATTTTGCAATTGAGGACAGAGAGAGAGAGAGAGAGAGAGAGAGAGAGAGAGAGAGAGAGAGAGAGAGAGAGAGAGAGAGAGAGAGAAATAAACGGAGACATGGAGAAAGACGAAGCAACGTTTGCTCACGGCAGGTAGCGTTCACCGAGGATGCTCATCTTTAAAGGAGAAAGATTTTTCGCGAGTCAACTGTGTTCAAACATCGCACCTGATACTCCTATCGAGAAAAATCGTGCTCAAGTATCTGTTCATCGTCTTTCATGATCCTTGTTCCATCAAGATTGCCTTCGATACGGATTCGCCCATAAATGTCATGTTCGTGCATTTCGAAATCTCAAGATTCAGCGATAAACGCCACCGCTCGAGTTCGGCGTTTCAGACATGAGAATGGAGTTATGAAAAATACGATCTTCATTGAACGATGGACTGCTGAAAAATGAGCGGTTGATGTAGAAAAAGCCCTCTGAATGGTAAATCTTTCGGGGAATGAATACTATCACGATCACTGAGAGATCGTTCTATTTTTATGCTTTCCGTTTTACTCGATGCGCAAAAAAAAAACGCAGACAAAAACGCGAATGAGCAAATGACGGTTCGTAACTTGCCCCGGTCTTACGAGAACGTCTTGCACCGGTGCGTGGCGGGATGCAGTCTTTGTGGCGCCGTAGTCGTTCGATAAGTGGCGGGAGTAAAATGCTGGCAGTGAACGATAGTCCCAAAGACCGGAGCATTCATTCGTTCTTCAACAGATAAAAAAAAAAACTTCTCGCACCCATTTCCCGTAGGGGAAGAAGTTGGCGACGACGAATTTAAACGAATTTGATTTTCAATGATCATTCAAATATGAAGACGATGCCGCGTGAAAATTGCGCAAATGGACAGTCAGTATCGGACCTTCAATTCCAAAACGTTCTTGGATCATAAATCAGACTTATCGTGACGATTTTGGTTGACCACTGTCATGGTATAATCTCACGTGAATTGCCGCCCGAATGCCAAGTGTACAACGGTACCCATGCGCAGTCATTTTTGCCTGGTGCTCGTTTGTTTTGTGGTAAATCGCGCATTCATTTGTTGCATTATGCTCATTTGATTGTGGTCGTTTCCAGGATAATTTTGGGGATTAGAATATCATGCTGAATATACGGGCCGTTCCATAACCGATAGTCAGGGATGTAGAGTTAGAGAACAAAATTCTGAGCCGAAAAGTCTTCAGAAGTTCTGCGATCAGAGGAACTCCTGGCGAGGTATTTGTGATTAAAGCTCGACCAATCGGATGCGAGCGCTGACGTGGGGTACGTTAGTGGGCGGAGCCCGCGTCGTCGCTCCCCACCCAGCACTGTTGCTCGCCGCTCTTAGGCATCGCGCGCCGCTGATTGGTCAAATTTCAATCGTCGATAAGTCCCCAGGGTTTACTCTGATCGAGAAATGTCTGAGGACTTTTCGACTTAGAAATTGCTTTCGAATCCATCTTGATGCTATTCACTATCGGTTTCGGGACACCCTGTATACGAGTTTTTTTCCATACTATAGTTCGAAAAGTGAGTGTATGTATAAATCCACGTCTTATCAGTATTCCCGGCGTGTCTTATCGGCCACGATCCTTTCCTCAAGTGGGATATCCTCGAATTTTCTCGGGCACAAGTGGAGAGGCGAAAACTGGAGCGTTCTCACCATACATATACGCCATGCACCACACATATTCCAAACTCTCGATCACGATTCCCTTCTTCGTCTTATTCTCTCATTCTCCTTTTTTGCGTTCACCATGTCTCGTCCTTACCGTCCTCCACGCTTTCTCACCCCTTTGGACCCTAACGCGCCACTTTCGCGACGCAATTTATAACCCTCTCCCCCATTCTCGGCTCCTAGGAGCCACATCACCGCTCGACCATCACGCGTCCCGCAAGTACCGTTTTGGCAAATCGACTTGAATAAAAAATCACCGTTTTCCCGTCTAAGCGATCGGCGCCATACGCCCGGGGATCTACACTCGGAGAAAAGGATATTGGGATGGGAGAGCGCGCAGGAGGCTTTCTCGTATCGCGCCACGTTCGACATTCAATATCTCTTTCTCAGACTCTGGAATACACGAGACGGCGAGACAATTTTCAGCCCTGGAGATTTTTTGCGCCGCAGATGGTAATTTTCATGTTTAACTTTTGTCACTTCCGCTGTACGCGCAAAGAAAATAAAATAGGCCTGATGGCCAATGAAATGGATTGGATATTTTTTTCGATTCCATTGGTCGAAGAAGGGCGCGGTAAAAACGTATTTTCCTCCTACAAAATGATTTTTCAGATGAAACCGCCCAGGGCGTCGTGAAACTCTTGCAGATAAGCGAGCAGCTGTGGCATCGTTGGACGGTCGCGAGCCAGACCGAGCCAGCAAACAGCCATCACAGCGAAAAGCTCGTCGGGACACGGCCTCGGCTGAGCCAGACGGTAACCGTCCCGAAGACACGCCATCATCTCGAACGGATCAACCTCCACGTAGGGCTGCTGTCCCATCGTCACCAGCTCCCACAGGAATACCCCGAAGGACCACTTGAAACGAGAAACAACACGCGCGCTCGATTGAAATTGTTAAGGATGTTGAGTCCCAAATCGCAAATGATGATAAAATTCTGAAAATTTGGTATGTTTTTGTACGAAGTATTTCAGAGGTCGTGTAAAAATTTCACGACAATTAGATAGCTCGTTATTGAACAATTAACATTCACAAATTAAGTGTTGTTTTATGGAAACTGATGTAACTTTGCAATAAGTTTTTTTTTTACTTCTCAATTTTATAATATCTACAATATACTGAAAGCAACGGAAACAAAACGAAGTTTATTGATAAATTTTTATTTAGTTTCTTTTAAAAATTGTTCTTAACAAAATGTTAATTATTTAATAACGAGCTTCCTAATCGTCGTGAAATTTTAACACGACCTCTTAAATACTTCATGCAAAAACATACCAAATTTTCAGAATTTTCTTATCATTTTTTATTTCAACCCTTAAGGAGGTTGAAGTAATGATGATAGAATTCTGAAAATTTGGTATGTTTTTACATGAAGTATTCAGGAGGTCGTGTAAAAATTTCATGACGATTAAGAAGCTATTTATTAAGCAATTAACATTTACATGTTTCATAGGGACTCAACATCCTGAATTGAACTGCATCAACGTCGCGCTATCTTTGCGAGCAACGATTCCATCAGTGGGAGAAATGATGAACGCGCTGGGGTAGGTATGCCTAAATCGGATCTCCTAGGGACTTTTGTTTGTTAGTTGGAACATTCTTAATTGTAAAAAAAAAGATTAATGTTGTTAGTTAATCCTGTGCAGAAATTTGACTATTGACATTTGATAGGAACATTGCACGTAGGGAGTCTACATTGGTATCCAAGTGGATTGCGCGCTATTTGGCGGTTCACATTTGAGAACTTTTTATTTGAAATTTTGAACAGAATTTGTTGAAACCCGCAAAAAATATTCTTTCGTGATCTGGAGCACAAGTGTGTTGGTGAGTGGCAAGATGCATCGAAATTTTTATAGAATGTTTATTGTCGAGGACCCTGCACACTGCAGAGGATTCTCACGAGGATCCAATCGAATTGTCCACTGTTCCTCGATCAACGCCATTTGTGAATGTTACCACGTTCGAATCGAAAATATGTGAAAAGTCACGAAAAAAACTCGTTTTGTTGAAACACAACCTACAGGCTTCCTGAGTATGTACGTGCGTGCTGATGTTCTGGCGAAGTGCAGACAAATTGACAACAAATGATAATTACAGTGGATTTTCAGTCTCGCGAATTGAACCGATTTTTAACAAATACTTTTTAAAGAAATTTATACTTTTTTAAAATAAGGGATATACTTTTTAAGATCCACTCATTTTGCATATCGATATATTTTGTTTGGAAAATTCAAAGTAAAGAATGCAATGGGATTTGCCAAGTCTCGTATCGGTTTCCGTTCGATAATGTGAGAATCCTTTAGGATTCAAATTGTATTCTATCCTTTAGGATTCAATTGGATTCCTACGACAATTTCTGCACGGGAAGTATTTGTTTCTCTAGGATGACACTTTTCGTAACTAGCGCTATCCAACATGGCAGGCTAGTAGTTTAAATTGCATTCAGTGGTACGATTTAGGCGCAGGCATGATTCAGGCAAGCCTACCCCATCTATATCTAAAAATTGGTATAGATGCAATACACATTGTTTTAAGGAGGTACGATCATTACTAGGAATCCAACTTTCGGATTTTACATTTTGATATGATTTTTACGAATACTTTATGCGCCTATTGCCAAAATTTAAGCTATTTTGACGGTTTAGTTTTTTCGCAATAAAACTGCAAAGTCGAGCACTTTGAGTTACCGAAGCACGTCGTCTTATGGAGACGATCAACCGGAAGTGCGGTGATCGTCATTTTTCTGTTCACGTATCCAACTAAATTCGTTGGAGAACTTAATTTCGATAGATTAGATATAATAGATATTGTCAAAAATAAGAAAATCATCTTCACCGTGTAGTTAAAGCCCTACGTTACAAGAAAGTTTCAATTTCCGGTTGAAAATGGTCAGAACGACGAAATAGCACCCACAGCCTTAGCAACGTCGCGAGTAACAGCTGATGCATTTGGCGAACACAGCCCAGCTTTGTTTTGAAATTAATTTGAACAGAAGCCGCCACAAAATATGCAAACAACAATTTATGGAGTTTTACCATTTATCACGTATCAATGATATGTATAATGATATTCTGCCTATAGTGTTAATTCTGCTGAGGTAATTCAAGCCTATTTTGATAGGTCTCCGGCTGATTTTTGTGGTCTTTTCCGTCCGTTTTTTATGGTGGATATGTTAATATTATTATTACGATGATTATTACCGAGTCGTTGACAATCTAATTTTTCAGTTTTTATTTGTTCACGTGCAATAAATCCATCATTTGCCACAACATTTGGCACAAATCGACTATACGAATAATCAACATAAGTAAACATCATTGAGAGCAGTTGTGGGTAAAATAAATTTAGACTATTCTTTGACCCCGTGGATTTGATCGTACCTCCTCAACATTGTCCAAAAAATGTCCCGAAGGTAAGGTTGAACAACAAAAATGAAAAACATCCCTTGCGGTAACTGGAAGGATCGGGGAACCTAGAAAACTCTCAACATTTGACAACCATGCGTAAAATATGATCTGATTCCGAAAGGACAAGCTTTATTCGAGACGTCAATGAGTCCCATTCGATTAACTGACTATTGCATTTGGCCATTTTACCAAAAAAATATTCACTAAATGTCTGAAGAATCACTGCATAAGTTGGGAAATATCCGAAAACAGAGAAAAGTATTCTCACCACATCAGTTGAGGTGTTGTAATGATTGTGCTGGAGGCTTTCCAGGGCCATCCAGCGAATCGGCCGATTCTCATTATCGCCGAGGCAATGATAATCCTGCGGGAAGATGTCTCTGGCGAGAGCAGCATCGGCGAGTCTAACCCTAAGGCTGTTTGGCTCGATGAGGCAATTTCTCGTCGCCACGTCCCTGTTAGTCGTTCATAGCGCGAGGTCATTATTTTTGCAAATTTTCCCCACTATCGAGTGTGGCACATCGACGTTACGTCAAAGACGGAAATGGCAAGTTTACCTGTGCAAGAGACCCCGACCATGAAGAAATGCTCCCGCCCTGGCGACTTGAGCGCCGATGTTGACGAGATCTCTCGTAACCGGATGATGATTACCGTCGGTAAGATAGATCTTGAGATTCGATTCGCTCGGCGCGCTCGCGTAAGCCAACAACGGGCATGGATTGTCGAGGCAGGCGGCGACTAACGACGCTACGTTCGCGTGAACGAGGCCAGCCAATTGGGAGCCCTCGACGACCAGAAGGGAGGCTTGATACGCCGAAGCTACTTCTGCAAATGACGACACGCCGTTACGGTCTGCCTCGGGGTGTTGATCGCCACCCATAAATCAATGATCAATCGATTGATCGACGTTCCGTTTGTGGTTAAACGGGAACTACCGGGTCTGTAGCTGATACGGAACTTTCCTACATTACCCAAAGCCAATGAGGCAACAGTCGATTCCTTACCTGTGACCGTTTTGATGATGACCTCTTGCTCCCTCCCGGCAATGTTCAGGGCCCCCTTGTAGACTCGGCCAAACGTTCCCTCCTGGAGTAAGCTTCTGCAATAGAGTGCCGATCTCGTGACGGCCAGTGCTCTGGCCTTGTCGCATGGATCGGTCGTCTGCAATTAAAAATACCGATCCTCGTGAATCTCCAGACCGATCAATGTCGCATCTTCGGCCTGTCCTGGAGAGAGTCTCGATTATGTGGCTATCGTGGCAATTATATCGAGAAATGTCTTTGTCACGCGGTGGAACAAGTGACTCGGGGTGAGAAGAAATGACTTTTCGTTACCCCAGGCTCTTTCACCCTCTTTGAAATGGGAGCGTCCGCCGAAAGGGGCTGAAGAAAAGAAACGGTTTGCTCTCGCCGTGTTCTCGTTCGTTATTCCTACAATGCCGGAAAAATCCATAATAACGTTATCATTGCGATGTTTAAGAGCGTCGCGAGTCTGGAAAAAAGGTGAGGTGGAAAGAGGATACTCTCGTTTTTGCTCCTCTCGCGTCTCGTTCGCCTCCCCCCTTGTCGCCTCGTCGGTTCGTTTATAGCCCTGGGCAGCCATCACGAAGATAGACGACGGTACACCGAGAGGGAAGCTTGTCCCTTTCCCCTTTCTCTTTCTCACTCGGTCTTTTTCCCTCTCTCTGTTTACTCACCAAGCCCTCCATCCTCTGCAACTCCGGATATCAATCCCTCTTTGTTCCCGGATGAATCCCCCATTGACCCTCGTAGCGTTTCTCTCCCAAGCATCGCACGCTCCCCTCTCGCAGACCTGGCCATTCATTAATTTCAATTTTCCGGAGTTTTGCCTTCGGCCTTGCCTGCATCCCCACCCCCTCCCCCACTCCGCCAGGCAGTCACGTCTCTTATCGTCAATTAATACCTGATATGTGCGAGCGAACGAGCATTATGTACAAAGGGATATCGGTTCACGGTTTCGGAGGATAAAAACATTTTTTTCCGCTGGAGGCCCTTTGAAAAAAATACAACTATGCAAATATCGAAATGCCGAAATGCATTAGCGTATGAACTCTCCCATTCTCTCTTTCTCTCTCTCTCTCTCTCTCTCTCTCTCGCTCTCTCGTTTTGTTCCGGTATGGATTGCATCGGACAGAGACGTAGGACAGAACAAAACTCGAATAGTGGCATCATTTGCAAATATATTGCAATTAAGCAGGGTTCGGGGCGGCTGAACGAGAGATCGAATATTGACGCAACAGCGGAAAGGGGCTCTTTCAACGCCGCTTCGTCGTAATATCGAGAGCACTCGTGTGTGCATGTAGATTGGCTGATCGCTTGTTCAATTAACGTTTCCATTAGCCTCGTGGAAACGGTCCGATCAACAGATAATGAGCTTTTTTTTCAATAATCTCAGCAAGCCTTGTTTTTCTTCTATCGAAATTTGGGCGTGTTGCCTAAATCGAATTTCCATCCTTCAGCGGCAGCGAACGATGTTTCCGAAGAGAATTGATACGCGAAGGTCATCCGGTTTTTTAGATTCAATTTTGTTCGATATCACGACTCCAAATCGAGGAATAAATTAAATTGGCGGGAAATTCGTGGGAAAAATTAGACGCCGAGGGCAGTTCAAGTCGTCATAAAAAACGAAGAAGCAATTTGAAAAAAGAAAAAAAAAACATTTGTACGAACCAAGTAGAGCAAAGATTCAAACATAAGCGACCCTCGTGCTCAATGGAATACTTTAATGGGTTATGCCTAGTTGTAACAGTTGAAAACAGCTTATTTTTGGGATCTTTCCCAAAGTATAAAAAAAGTATCGTCTTAAGAACACTGTAATTTTTGGATGTAAAAATATTTAGTTATAATTGATTTACAGCCTTCTGAACCGAGTTGACTCATATCACGAAAATCAAAACGATTTTGTTAGTAGAATAGGTTTCCTATAATTAATCGAAAGCATTTCTGAAATATCAAATTACAAAAAAATGGCCCATGTTTAAAGTCAGCCTTGGTTTTGGCGAAAAAATTTGCATGTTCGTTCATTAAATCCTTTGATCAAATGAATTGATCAAACACTATATATGTACATCTAGAAAAAACCCTAAAAATCTCAGAAAGATCGAGCCAGTATTTTTTTGATACTTTGCTCACCGACGTTGAAAACGTACGTTTGAAAAAAAAACGTTCAAAGTTTTGAACCCCGCTCCGAGCGTTCCAAGGTAGTCAACATAGCAGCCTTTAAATCCGCAAGTTTTCATCCCATCACCTTGAAATTTTTCGGGACCATTTGGAAGATGACATACTGTCAAAATGTATTGATTTAAAAAAAGTATTTTTTCGACTTTTACAACCCCTTACAGGCACAACCCCTTAGAGGCAATGATATGTTTCTTTTTACCAATGGACTATTTTCTCCGAAACGTAAAAATCTACGTATATGGCAATCAAACTTTCGCCATTTGCAGAATATAATCAATTCAATGTGATTTCTCATTCCGGATCCTCGTACCGTCTTTCAAATACAGGGTCCATTTCAGAATTGAATCCAAGCCTATAAATTGTTGATAGGGTAGCGCACGAAGCATCAGCGGCGACGAGTCCACCGATATTGGATTCGAAAATAATTAAGCCGAACGCACGAGCGTGCTGCACGTGCTTGTGGGTAATATATTTGGTACTTGATGGTGCAACGCTTGCCACACACTTGCTGCAAATGTAAATTGCAAATACGCTAATTCAACGTGGCTTATCGCTGAGCAGCAGTCTGTAATTATTAGAAGCACCCTTGTTACGAACGCTCGTGCGAGCAGATACACAAATACAGCTATATCCGACACTACAAAACGATCAAGCGTTGTTTGTTTGCCTCTTTGAATGTTGTCACAGTTCATCCTGAAGTGAGCTCAAGGATTGTGATGTCATTGCGTGATGTGCTGTTTTTGATTTCGGGGAAACGATTGGGCTAGGCCTTACCTCTGGGAAATCTTTCCAAGGGCATTAGCTCGATGGATTACTACCACCTAATGATCTACACCCCCAACGCCTTACCAAACATCGCTGGGACTTCCGATACTCGATATACCAGGTGTAGAAGTATGAAACCGGATTTTTTTTTGTAAAAATTACACGTCTGTTGTTTGAAAATGATAAAAACGAATGGAGACGGCTTTCTGCGTCACATTCAATTGATCCGCGAGTTCTTGTTGACTTTGAGTATCATCTTCATCCAATAAGGCTTGCAATTCGTTGTCTGCAAACTTTTTCGGTGGTTTCCCACGCTCTTCGTTTCTCACGTGAAAATCGCCACTTTCGAATTTTTTGAACCACTCGAAACACTGCGTTTTACCAAGAGCATGTTCACCGTAAGCTTCGACAAGCATTCGATGCGATTCTGCAGCAGTTTTTTTCGAATGATAACCGAAAACCAATGCTGTCCGCAAATCGTAGTTCGTAGACAGAAAACTCGACATGTTTAAGGTTATAGAAAGATATATCGGTGTAGGGAACTTGGGTTGTAGTATGTTGAAAATCTTCGCCAGCTGTTAGAGGGAGATGATGGCGCTGCAGAAGCGGTCTTACGGTCCCTAAACTGACGGCTAGCACACCATCTATAGGGAACTTCCGGTTTCATACTTCTACACCTGGTATGATCCCTGCTGAACGCTTCAACGCTAGTGGATCGTGACGATAGAACCCCGAGAATCGAAGCAACACGATTGAAGCCTCGTCTACTTCCTGCAAATGACGCCGCGTTGATCGAATTCCCTGCTACGTAGAAAAGGGGACGCAATTTCTGTTTTAGCAGACTCTAAACTGCAGATCGACAAGCCCCACGAGTAAGTGCAGGATAATGCAGTGATGATCTGCGAATAACGTGGTCGGGAATAACCGACGGAGATGTGTACCGACAAGCGTTTTAATTAAAAGCATACATCGCGTTTGGTAGCCGGGTGATGTTTGTGAGTGAGAATCGTCGATAATCCATATTTTTTGCTGATTAATCGAGGGAAACAACCGAACCCACCACCACCGTGGGTCGCAAAAGTAGCGAGGGCGGGAGGTGAGCGGACATTCAGCCCGCTAGATTACAGACCCACGGTCATCGTTGGTACCAGCGGGCAGTCCATAATTCTTTCGGAGTTCACGACCTCGTTCTCTCCCACACGCTCGTGGCCTCATAAAACATTCAGGAACAGCTTCAACGCGAAATTTCGTTTAATCGCATGGCTCATTTAGAATTGATGAAACGCTCACCGTGACGCCGATAAATACAAATGCGAGAGTCAAGGGGATTTATAGGACAGAGAATTTCAATATTGGGAAACAAACAAATTTTCCGAACGCCAAACATCGTCCGCCGTGATCGTTCCGCCTCGTTCCTCGTCGTGGAATTATACAAAAAGAGGGCAACACAGAGGGCATGGGAAAAGTTGGCAAGAGGGAAGCACGAGAAACGACAGAGCTTGGTTTCCAGTTGGGATAATAATTTTCGCGCGCGATTTTTCATACGTATAAGATGTTGTTGGGGATGACGTGAGATGGTAGTTTCGGGGAATGTGAGCTCGTACGAAAGAACGAAAAATAGAGAGAGAGAGGGAGAGAGAGAGAGAGAGAGAGAGAGAGAGAGAGAGAGAGAGAGAGAGAGAGAGAGAGAGAGAGGAGAGAGAGAGAGAAATGAAGGGATCATAAATACCATAGATAATGTATGCAGGCCTAGAATGTTAAAGGTAGAGGAGGAAACTGGAAGAGCGCAAGAGCGGAGTGATGGGAAGCGATAACCGTATAGCACAGAAAACGGTATCGGTCGAACATTCCGAGCAGAGGGTAGAGAAATGAAGAAAAAAAGCAATTGGAGGGTGGCTCGGTGGTAGGCGCGATTATAGGCACAACAGTAGAGGCCATCACAAGAGGGCGCTCTGTAGAGCTTTTGAGACGGCGCCTCTGCCAGTCTGGTATCGCCGGATGAGGAAAGGGCAGACTGGGACATTGAAGGTTGAGGCGTATACCCGGTAAATTGATCCAAGATCAAAGCCGAAACAATCACAGGACCCACTTTCAAGCAGCCTTGTTGGCTCACCCCTCAAACTCCTCTCAGCCTCACCGTCTCTGCATCCATCACCCTAACGCTTCTACCCTATTCCCTGGTAGTCCGAGACGAGTTCCTCGAAAGCTCTACCCCTCTCGTATACTCCCTTCGGCATAGCGCTCTCCCTTTCTCGCCAGAAGCTCGACGAGCCTCATCGTCCGCCCTTCGCCTTGTCCTCTTTCTGCTTCTCCAGCCGCTTGATGCTCTTAGAACCCGTTCCCTCAGTATCCTCGGCAATCCCGCAAGGAGGGTTCGCTCGAGAAGAGAGGTAACCACGTGTGTAACCTACAATCTACCCCCGGCCTCCGAACATCTCGCCCTTGCAAACCCCGTACAATCGTACCTAGCCTCTACCCATCGAAGCTCGCTTTCTCCCAGCGCATTCGAGATCCACTCCATCCGAGTCTGCAAAAACCTCGGAAATTCAAGACGGGTACAAACGCATTGTATCCCTACTCCCCTTTCGTGCCTCTCTGTTTATCGCTTGCGGTCTCATTCCCGTCGCATCAACACGTAGACGGTCTCCTGCCTTTCTCATTTGCACCGCAAATTGTCAATTTTCCCACTCGGCTTGCTCACCGTTGATGACCTGCCTTTGGGAACAAGACTCCCAAAATTGAAAATCAGCTATGGCGACAAGGAGAACAACTTTCGAGACGAAACTGACTTTGATGAGCTGACGAAAACGTGAATGTTAATGCAAGCTTTCAATTTCAAACTGGCGCCCAACTCTTCGGCACACTGGGAGATTCTGGGATTTTCAACGGTTGCAGGGAGCAAGATAAGGTATTATAATTCGACAGAAGCCAGGGGCTGAAAACTGCTGCCAAACTCGGGATGAAGGGAGGAGGATTTAAATAGCTTAATAAAGGGCGAAAGGGTAGCCGCGATGAAGTATAGATCGATGATCTCTATGTCTATAGTTATAAGATAACGAGGGCTGCAGGCCTAAGGACCCGCTCGACCTCGCCGGAGCCTCGGTTGAATAAAAGTTTGTTCGTGGAAATTGCAAACTCGATAAAGTTCGAGCGCTGCATCAGAAGGAGTCAGCGGGCCGACAAGGCGTGGAGAGCGTGGCCGGTCAGCCACGCGAGTCATCGCGTATAGCATTCCAATATACTTTCGCTCGCTTTCTCAACCGGATTGAGGGTCGTTTTCCAGAAAGAATCACACGAAAGAACGGGGCAGAAAGAAAGTGGTAGGAAAGACGAGGGCGAGGCGAGAGCAAAGTTCCCGTCTCGCACGGTTTCCGCCGCCGGGTCGGTAGATCGAAAAAGGCTTGGAGAACCAACGGAAGAGCGTAAAATCCAAGAGGAAGGTAATAAGGAGCGAAATGGAGGAGAGGAGACGAGCGAAGGAACAAAGCGAACAAGGGTGAAAGAGGCAGGAAAAGTGATCGAGGTAGATGGGTAGACGGTATAAGAGTCGGATACGAATAAACTTGGGAGTCCCTGTAACAGCTCCTATCCTGTTCCCTCCGCTTCTCCTCGTCGCGCGTTTCCTCGTTCAAGTAAAATTGCTCGGTTACGATGAAATCGGATTTTCCTCGGTGCAATGAGTGTCCCCACCATCTCCCTCTCCTCGTCTCTCGTCTACCGGTGTCTTTGCTTTTCCCGTCGCTTCCCGAACAACGCATGTTACATAGGTATACATGCAGAAACGTACACGTAGGATGTTAGGAGGTAGTCATGTTCCCTCTAGTTTTCGTGTCCCTCAGGCTTTTGTGTCTCGACTCCCTTCCTGTTTATCTACGTTTCTCCGTCTCTCGCTTCCTCTTTCTCATCGTCGCCCGCTTTCTCGCCTGAATTCCTCGCCGCTTTCAACTTGAGATAACGTCTTTGAATTCGTGATTTCAATAGGCCCAGTCTGGAGACACAATGCGATGACGAGGACTCTCAAGTGTACGCTGTACACCGCGACGTCACAATACTGCAGCATGCAAGGACTCGGGAGCAGAGGAACTGGCGTTTCATATCGCACGAAGTCGTGAGTTTGTCCACCTCACAGCGTTTTGCCGCTACGTTTCTTCGGTACACAGTTCTCCAATCACAGACACGTCGATCATCGAATATCGATCACCGGGCTTCGTCATTTCCCATTCGTTTACCAGTAACTGGGTTACCTCAAAAGACTGGCTAGTAGAATTTACTTGGTTCAGATTGATAGCCGGATGCAGCATTCCGTATCCTAGGGAAGTAGGATGCTCCAGATTCGCACCAAGTTCTCAAGATCCGCAGTAACGTCATCCCATCCGCGCTGCTGTCACACCACTGGAGGTTCCTTTTCCCGTTTCCTGCCATAGTCATCGCAGTTGTATGCAGTAAGCACGTGAGACACGGTGAAGTTGACCGTCGCCGGACGTTCGAGGCTGCCGAGTTTCTTGCACACGCTGCACTCGAAATTTCACGTCGCGAGCTGTTCATTCGTAATGTGCATGTATCATAGAACAGAGGCGTTGCCTGTACCGGCGTCTCGGGGATTCCCGGAACTTGCATTTGCATCTCTCGCCATGGCGACCCTCCATGCTCCCTGGACGACCTTTGAACGCACCTTTGTTCCACCGCCCTGTATTCCAGTCGAGCATCAACTCTGCCAAACTTGCGTCCATACTTCTGCTCAACGGCTTGCCAACCGTTGCGCGCGCACACACCGCGATATCGTCTTCAGCAACGATAATAATCGTCGTCTTATCTTCACCCTGGAGCTTCATCTCGAAACGTGCTCAGGCTCTGGCGCCCAGATGCCAGTGTCGGAAGGTACGCGAACGAGGTACCGAGATCGCAATATATTTTTGGCAGAGCTTGGTCAGGATTTAGCACAGTGTGCGCAGTGGGCGAGGGAAGGAAAAAAAACAAATTGTGCAACACTCGAAGTCCAAGTACCGCGCTGTGGTGCTTGGGCTTGTAATACGGAAGAGCATGCCCGGAATTGCATCCATCGTGCACTCTCCTGCCTCACCCTCGTTTCCTGCGAATTGCCACCGAGACTCTGCACATTTTGCAGCGTTTCGTGAGCACCGCAATCAGAATTGATGATACTCCAGGCTGCTTGAGTATCAAGAGGTCAAGACGTGCCTGGAGTGCCGGAAAGCGGTGATCCATTTGAGGGGAAAGAGGACCACCGGGTGTTTCGGGAGTTTTCGAACGCACGTATAACACCTCATCAGACGTGGCAGACGTTTTAAGCAAGACGGACTTTAATCTTCGCTGCGCCGGTCGATCACTCGTGACCAATCGAACTCTCGATCAACTTCCATCCAAAGCAACTCAATTTCCCCTTCGACAAAACAACTGATCCTTTTACTCACGTGACTAAGCTGAGTTACGTTACTGGCGGCGTAGTAACTGGCTCTCGAGCCGCAAGGCCTCGAGTACAACGGTTCGAGGTCGGCTATCGTGGCGTAACTTCCGGAGTTGGCGCTTCCCGGCCTGGGGTCGACCCTGACCAGTACCGAACTTCCAGTCAGTCCACCTGTACCAGCAGCCGAGTAACTGCAACAAGGTAGCGTCTTCCTGTAAACACGAGAAAACTTTGCACTCCGATATTCTTCTTTCACCTCAAAGTTCCAAACGCGCATGGTCGATGCTTACAAGTCTTCCGCATTTCGGTCAGCGCAATGGAAAACGAAAGGAATTTGAGACTATTCCAAAGACACCTGTGTATGTGGGTGTGTGTGCATGTACCTCACTTGAACGTATCGGATAATACGGCGGTCTGGTGCGTACATTATTCTCTCGATTCGATAAGAACGAGAGAAAGCGTTTCCCCTCTATCGAAGTGAAGCACACGATATTGTTGGACGATTTGCATATCACCCTGAGGGCAGGAAGTCGCTGGGTGATGCTAGACCAAAATTCTCTCTATCTCCGTCTTTATCTATGTTACTATCCACGTATATACGTGTCTCCTTGCCCAACGTGCTACCCTCGTTTCGAGCGTCTATCGCCATTGGCCTCAAAGTAACGCCCGGGTAGGGCAGAAGTACATTATGCTAAGTGAATCTTTACAAGCATTAGCGCTACGAGAAGGGGATAAAGTGGATGGTAATGAGAACGCTCTGGTACCGTCACTGATCGTTAAGGTCAACTGCATGACCGTGCAGGACTAAAAACACACACACACACACACACATATATATATATATTTCTAAGTTTGGCTTTTTGGTCACTTAAATCTTGAGCCCGCAGTCACGTTTTACGTCGCTATATATGTTAGTTTAGTTTCAGCCTAGAGTTGCCCCTGCACTCGGCTGGCCCTGCTGAGTCGTCCTGGTATCTGTAAACGATTAGGATGAAACACCAACTGCAAATATCTCGCAATTTCGCCATTTTTATCCGTCCTACGCGAAATTGCCGTTCTGCCCCGGGGTCAGAGAGATTTCAAAGGGCGCGAGGGGTGTCCGAAGCCCGGCTCTGTCGTATGGGAAAAAAAGAAGGAACCAGCCCCGATATAAGCGGAATGAATACCGCGGTGCGCGAGGGCGACTGAAATATTTCCGAGGGGCTCGGCGCCATATCCGCTGTCGAGAATATGGGGAGAAAATAAATTCCAATCGATTCGTCATTCTGCTTCATGTGAATGGTTCGTGAACGCCGTTGATGGGGAAAAAAGATCAAAGAGTGCTTTGACAGGTTTCCAAGGTTTTCTTTCGAGCGGGTCTAAAAATTCGACGGGTAATGTCCCGTTGCAATTTTGGAAATCAAGTTGGGTCATTCGTGCCCGAATAAATTGCCACCAAGGAAAGCTTTCATCTCCGAATGATTGACAATTGGGTTGTGCAGGGCATCTTTGGAAATTGATATCTGCAACAGCATCTTTACCGGCATCCAACGGAATCACGAAAAGGTGGAGCAATTTTTCCTGCCCCACCGGAGATTATGGCTAATTATTTTTTCCCCGTGTATGAGCGAAATCCCAACGGTAGTTCCGAAATATAGCACAATCTCTCGTCACAAGTATCAAGCTAGACAGTCGTAGAAGAGCTAATATTTCCCATGAGAGACAATCGTCTCGTTTCCTGAAGCCTGCCCTCGAGTCTTGTATACAGAATATATATATATATATATATATATATTCACCTATATATGCGTGCCGACCTAATATGTGCAAGCTCCCATAAGCAAGACCTTTGCCGCTCATTCCTTGTCCTCCTTTTTTCCTTTAGTAGTCAGTCATTTCTCTCCCTCTTTCTCTCTCCATCTCTCTCCATTTCTCCCTGTCTCTCGTTGTGTTTCCGAGGACACTCGCGTGCCGGTCTTATATCCGGTGCCGGGAAGCCCTCAAGCCACCCTGGGAAGCAGAGTTTTGGGACGTGGAGACGAAAATCCTCGAACAGTAGCGCGGCCGTCTAATAAAATGTCGGGAGCAATGCCAAGCGACCGACAGATCACCCGGCTTATTGAAAGGATATTTCATTCGGGTTTTCGTGTACAGCGAGGGATAACCTCGAAACCGAAGCTGAACTGAAGGATGAGAGAGTCAGAGAGAGAGAGAGAGGGAGGGAGAAAAGCTGCTAGGTGAATATCTTCAGCGCTCATGTGACGAATTTCCCTACGGGTATACCGGATTGCTAAGATCCAAGTTCGTATTCCTCCATTTTTTTTCATCGGCCCAACATGCGCCTCGGGCAAATCCATCACAACGTTCATCCTGCTCTACCTACACATCCCCTTCTTTCTCCACCCCAAGAATTCGTCAGGATTTCACTCTTTGTTCGCAATAGATTTTCGCAAATCTTCAACGAAGAAACGCGAGCTGCGAGATGCATCGTTACCAGAAGCTTACGCCACGGGAGAAGCTTCCATGACTTTTCATCCTCGGAGAACATCGATTCGTTCGAGCAGACCACGAAGGCTTGAGATTAATCGTTCTTTCTTATCATACGGGCCACTACCGCGGTTGAAAAGATGAAAAAAAAAACTTACTGCGATTCTTGAACGCGCGCTTTGCTGTTCCTTATGTACAGAGCACTCGCGACACTCCCAACAACGAGGATGAGCGCACAGGCACAAGTCGCGGCCACGTAAAGAGCCCCAGTGCCGTTCACGAGTGGGCCAGCTTCCAGGCGAACCGAATCGTTTCTGGGTGGTGTCTGGACGCCTGAAACAACAGAAACAATATTAATACTGGGAACGATGTAACTGAACATTCTATCAAGAATCCTGCCCATCGGGATAGGCAAGTTCCAAATCCTCAATCTACAATGATCCATTTTGGTACTTTGATGATCATCTTTACCACCCTCAATTGGGTGTCAGTGAGATTCAGACTCGTCATTGCCTTCAATGACGAGTCTGAGTCTTCAATGTGTCTTCCACGACAATTCAAGTACATTACATCCAAGAGGCATTGGTCTTGGATATTTTCCAGACGTTTCGCCTGGATCCGTCACTACGTCAGTAAAGTCCATTTGACTGCAGATTCTTCCCTTGGACTGATCGAAGGTGAGAAGGTGTTGGAGTCTTCCACTCGTCGCCTGGCGATTCGAGAGTACGATTATCAGAGAAACGAGGTGATGCCGGAAGAGGGCGAGCTTCAAGGAAGAGAGGAAACCAACGCCACGTCGAGTGGGAAGGGTTTGCTCGTGCACGAGGCGCTTTGATCGACTCTCGTCTCGTCGCTAGGACGGGACTTTGTTCGCCACCGCAAAAAAAGAGTTAGAGAGTCCCGTTGGGAAATTCAAGGAAGCCTCGTTTTATTTATTTTCTCTTTGCCTTGCATGGAGTGCAAGGATATTATATATACATATACCGATGCATATACATCTATATATATTTGGTTAACGAGACAGTGGAACGGACGGAATTTCGTCTTCCTGTCCCGCTAGTGATTCTTCTCATCAGCGCACATTTCCCTTGCCGCAAATATTTTTCTTTTTCCACCTTTCATTCCCCGGCTATTCGTTCCGCGGAGTTTGCTTTACTGGGGGAGTGCACCGCTCCCTGCAAAGGCTCTCCAGACGATAAGGACAACAACAAGAACAACACGGTAGAAAGAGAACCGGCTGTAAAATGAAGCTCGCGTCTGGCAGAGCGTGCTTGAGTTTTGAATAAAGTTCCATCGAGTCTGGGCAATCGTAGAATATGGGGTGACGCGGTCGGATGTGCGACCATCGTACGAAATCACTGGGAGGGAAGAAGAAAGTTAAGCAACTTGCATTCGTCATGACGTATAAACCGGAAAAAGAAACTCAGTCGTTCGCAGTCGCGAAATAACGAAAATGAGGCTGATGCTCATGTGTATATATATATGAGGGTGATTGAAAAAATCAACAGTTTTTTTGCAAATTTTCGTCTTCAGTACTTTCAGTAAGGTGAAAGCAGACGCCTGTTGAAATATGAGACGTTAATATTAATATTTAAAGGCTCCGCATCACGACTTTCTATTTCCGATGCTAATAACATGAAAACATTTTATAACTCGCCAACGGGTAAAGGCGACGGTACAACGGATACAACAATGCATAATACATTTTTTTTAGGGAATTGAACTCTCTATAAAACGGTGTCTCCTATCGTTTTATGATAAATTTTCTCTTTCAAAAGTCATTCAATGTCAAAGTTGAATTTATAGTAAATTCCAAGTTGTTTTTCATTTTTCCGGCAAAACTGTCAGATTTGTCACAAAATGTAGTATGCCCTTTTCTTGTAGATCATCTCATTTTCTATGAAATCTTTACGAATTCACTGTTTGAGAATAGTTACTATTTCCGGAAAATTAATTGTAATATTAACCAAAAATATAAGTACAAAGACGCAATTTTTTAAAGTTACTTTTTAATATTTACTGTTGATGAAAATTATAAAACACATAAGTATTGTTTTCGTTTTTTTAAATAGTTTTTTTTAAACGACGAATTTTTTTATGTTTAGTATGAAAGATGTGACAAATTTCTTAATAACTTTTTCGTGCTGTGAATAAACAATAAAAAGTAACTTTATAAACATAGGCGTCTATTTATTTATATTTTTGGTTAACGTAACAATTAATTTCACGGAAATAGCCATTTTTCTCCAACAAATGAAATTGCAAAGCCGTTAACTATTAGACTACTGAATTTCGGAATTCTTTAATGACATGATTTTATAGAAAACGGGGTAAATATTCGTGGGGCTCCTACTAGAATCAGGCTATTTTTTCCAAGGGTTCAAACAAACCCAAACAACCCTGAATAACCCCAAACAATCCGAAACAACCCCAAACAAACCCAAACAAAAATTAGCCTGATTCTAGCAGGAGCCCCTCTTCCGAATATTTACCGAAAACGGAATAATCTACAAGAAGGTCCTATGAAATTTCGTGATAAGTTTGATGCCTTCGTCAGAAAAGTGAAAAAATCTTGAAAATGACTATAAATTCAACTTTGAACTTGCATAATTGTTGAAAAGGTAGATTTATCATAAGCCGACAACCGACCTTTTTCTATAAATCATTCAATTCCCTACGGAAAAACGCTTGGGCATTGTTGTACGTTTTCCGTTGGCGAGTTATAAAATTCATAAGTAGTAAGCAAACTTTCCTCCATGTTATTAGCATGGGAAATAGAAGGTTGCGAACCTCTAAATATTAATATTCAGGGCTTACATTTTAACGGGCATCCCATTACCCCTCACTGCAACGAAAACGGGGATTTAAAGAAAAAAATGTCGATTTTTTTAATCACTTTAACATATACATATACACTTGGTACCGGAAGGTGAAGAGGGCAATGAGAGCTCGAGGAGAACACCGATAAGACAGCACAAAGGTCAAGTTTACTCGAGTTTCATGGGGCGTGCGAATAGCAATGAGCAAAAGAAGACTCCACAGCAGGCTGGAGTAGAGTAAGAAAAAAACAGTTGAATAAATCGTCGTGTTTCTTCGCACAAGCTCGAAGACACTCGTGCAGCGTAAGAAGGCATTCGGTTGGCGAGGGATGTTATATTTGTTTATTTACGTCGACTTTCCATCCGAGAAAGCCTAGGAAAAGAAGTTCTAACAGTACCAACGAACTTTCCCTGTCTGTGTTGTTCAACGTACACAGAGTTCCGTTTGCCCGGAAGGCTCCTCTTCCTTTTCCTCCAACGTTTCTTCTTCCTCTCCGCTCGTTCACAGTTCGGTGTTCCTGTTGGAGATATCCGTGTCTCCGGGCAGACCTTATCCTGGCAACCCCGCTCGCGCTCCTCCAACTGGCATTAATTCGGAAAGAGGAAAAATTCTGAAGAAGCCCCGAGAAGCTTTCTCGCTCTCGTCCTGGCATTCCCACATTCAGTCTTTGTCCTTTACCGTATATTCAGTTTTCGCAACACGCCAGCCCACGAAAGCTACACTCGGGCCACAAAGTTTATTCGAAACTGTGCCATCGGGCGTTACAACGTTGCACTGTGAAATTCCAATATCTGGAATTCCGGCTCATTCTCCCGAAGCTTCGAACAGCCAAGTTTCTCGGTTTCGCTCAAGAACTCGCGAATAATCAGTGCAGTCTTCCGTGTGCATAAAGATCCACATACCGAGTGAGAGTGTCCAATCGAAACCCTACGATCTGTCCTTTGTACTTCGGAGGAAAAATCCTCTTCCCGATTCTCGTATGACGGTAACGTTGGATTAGTATGGTCGCGGAGGAAACTTGGCGCAAGAAGACGAAGGAATAACGTCATGGATTATATCCTCTTTCGTTTAAATTGGACGAGGAGCATGGAAGATGTGTGCAAACTCGATGGCTCGCGTTTTCGGGTCTAGTCCTTCCCATACGTGACCCAACTTCCTCGGCGAAATTTGAAAAGACCAGACACCCGCGCCCCACTTCGTGATCTCATTTTATTGCTGAACACGATCGAGATGGAGGAAGGAGGTTGGGAGGAAACACGTGTTCCACGCAGTTTCCCAAAGTCTTGTCATTTTTCACCAAAGTATGTGCACTTGGCAATTCGTCGGAGGACACTGTGCAGGATAAAGTGAAAACACGGTAACGCTCGAGCTTTTGGCTTCTCGCCTGTCTACGTTGGTGATGGAGAGTGGAAATTGGTGACCAGACTCACGTAACCGTCAGAGTGTTCTTCAACGATATGTGGTATTTTCAACCATCATTCATTTCCATGCGGGATGAAGGCCGCGCGATTGACAAGTTGGTGGATTTCATTGAGAAATGCGATTGCGCCTGTGGGGCTTCGTGTCGTCGGACCTTCCGCACTCGGGGCAAATTAAGGATTGGAGCGAAAGTCACGTAGGCGTTAAGTTGGGTCCGCGTATAAGACCAGCGAGGTAGCTGGAGGCGGTGGAGTCAGCAGCTTGAAATCTCTCTTCGAGTTCGCGAACGAAGTATATGGTATACGGATTTTCGACGCGGTGACCGGTCAACCGCGTTCAAACAGTCGCTAACCGAGAATTTACGCCCGTTCGGAATTAAGTCCTGCGGACTCGGGGATTAACGTCCGTATCGCCCACGAACGTAGACCCAGCCGGGATCGTATTATATCCCACGGCGAACCTCCGCAGCCCTCAACGTCTCTTTGCCGCGTTTTCCAATCCTGCGGAATCTCGTTATCTCTTTTCCCCGCTTTTTAGACGCTCGCATTAACGTCCCCCGGGTAATTGTCGCTTTTCCACCAAGGGAAATGCGTTATCGGAAAACCGAAGGACCATTTGGAGATTCGATTTTTTCCACCCCCCACCAGCAGTCTTGTTTGCTTCCGGTCTCGCCTATCGCGAGATGTGCATGATCACGAGGAGTGGAAACTTGAAATGTTGAACTTTGGAGGTAGGGTTCAGTCTCAACGGCGGAACGAAGGAAAATAAGCAAAGAAGAACTCTTGATCTCCTGGCAACACAAATTTGCTCTCTTGATCTCGATGGCTTCGCGAAAGTCGGAGATCCCTTTCATTAAATTCTGGCCCCGGTGCCTTCCCTCGATCGCCATCCGGAAAGAAGACGACAATGACGACGACGAGATTCAATTTTGCTTCCGGCGGATTGCTTTTCCTTGTACCGTCTCGTCCCGTAACCGGATCTGCTTCTGTTAACACTCAGTTCTCAGTTTCCATCACAGACGATGAACGGCGACACTCTCCATCGTGGAGAGGACGTCCGACGCGGAAGAAGCATCATTTTCCTCTCAGACTAAAGACAAAGTCCATTTCGCTCGGATATCACGATGAGTAAGGAAGAATAACGAAACAAGCTGCGCGTCGAGTATCTTGATCATTGAGATGGCGAATAATCCATTTGCCATTAGCATTACTAAGCATCCACGTGATTCTCCGAGAAGAAGAAGACATGCCAAGCTCTCGAGGCATGATGACGCCTAGACTCGTCAGTTCTCCAATGTCCCTAGCGAACAAAGATGGCCGGTCAACAGACTCGAGTCGACGCCGATACGGCGGATTAGATTACACGCGTTTCCTCTTTCAGGGGTGGGATAATCAAATTCGGACCAATTATGGGACTGATTAGCTCGAGGGTACGAATTAACTCGGTATATCCTTCGATTGAGTTATCCACGCGGTTGCCTGATCCAATAAGATACATGTCAAGGTATAGTGGTTATCCGTGGACTATGCAACACTACCCCACCTGATACTATAACCACGTTGGGGCTCTATTCATGCCAGGCATAGCACTCGCTACCAACACCTCCCCAGCCTCAATCGTTATCCGGTGATTACCTACATCGGCATTATATTATCCTCTGAATCACCGTGCACGTAGTCCACTGATACGCACGCGTACACGACACACACGTTGGTCCACTATCGCGCTCTTTGCACTTCTCTTGACTGTACGGCGGTTGATAGTGTGGATTTAATCAACCAGGATCGAATTACGTGATTATGATGGTATCCTACCCGAGCCCATCAAGTTCAAGCCTGGACGGCTCGGTAATTACAAACCCGAAATATAAAAGGGTGATTGCTTTTCCAATACTCGAGATAACTGAATTGGAATGGACGTTACCTTTCAAGCAAATTTTGTTTCTCTTGAAGACGAGAACAGTGTCGTTGTATCTCGTGCCCGTGGGTGCCGTCACGTTCAGTCTGAGGGTCATCGGTATTTCAGCGCTGACCAGGCCCGAGCAAGGAAGTCTGATTCTGAATACCTGGAGGGTGACCGGAACTTCGCCTCTCGCCGACACGTTGACCCGTGGCCGTAAGAGGGCGATGGACTCGGGATTCGCACCGTGTACACCAATCACATCGTAATCCAGCTCCATGGAGTACTGCAGCTGGGAAAATAAAGTGCGCAGCGATAAAATGAAATGTTCAACGCGCGGATATGCTTAAGATTTTACTTTCCACTTCTACGAGCACGTCTCTATAAAACTTTCCTCGCTGGCGTTTCGATGTCTTATACTGCCAAGCACGTGAAAACGGCGTAAAGAGAACAAGGTGGAATTATTATTTCTTCCACAATGCGTCGATTAGAATGTGACGAACGAGCACGTAGCTGTTCGAGTGGGAATTGGGCTTCTCCGGGGGTTGTTTCAACCACCAAAACTTTCCGCTTTCCGCGAACCTTCCTCGCTGACGTTGGGGGTTTTGTTGGATTTTTTATTTTTACAAGTCGCATATTGGGAGAGCTCGTTGTTCATTGGTCGATTATCCGAGGCTTTAACGACCGCGTATCGGGACGACGATTCCGCGTGGGTTGAATTCAACCTCGCACAACCCCGGGCAAAGAAGTCGACAATTGACGATCACACGGAATGCCCGCGAGAGAGCCTCCATTGCGAGACTGAGACCAAAAGAGAACCGCGCGATATAGCGCTCTAACACGCCACAAGTTTTACGATGTTACATAAATAATGGGGTTAGTATTTCGTGATGCGGTGTCAACCAACGCGCTTTTTTCTCTCTCTCTCTCTCTCCCTCTCTCTCTCTCTCTCTCTTTCTCTCTCTCTCCCTCTTTCTCTTTCTCTCTCTCGCTCTCTCTAGTTCTTATACGCTCTCGGACTTTCACCCCTTGCGATGACCTCGGGATCACCTACGTCGCAGTGTCCATTGACAGTCTGGGCACCGGGTTTCTAGACCTCGGCAAGCCTCGTGTGTTCCTGGGGGTTTGTAGCGTGACGCATGACGCCCCTGTCTCATCTCACCCCCAATATGAAAAAAACCCTATACTACATTCCTCACTCTCTCTCCCGCGTTTCGTTTTTTCTCTCTGACTGTCGCTTCATCACTCGCCCTCCCGCTTCTCACCCTCTTTATCCCTCGGTCTTGGGGCTCCCTCCAAGCACGTAGAGTCGCAAAAAACAACGTCTCCTTCCCGCTTTTCCTTTTCTGCCGTTACTGCCCATATCGCCGACAAGCAAACTGCGGGCGAGTCGCGGGCCAGCGCGAAACAACGAGGATTAATATAATGAGATGTCGTTAGGAGACGAGCGATGGTAAGGCGGGAGTTCAAGGAGTTTCGGGACGATTGACAAAATATTACCATTTGATTCGAATTTATACAGTAAATTCTTTGTCATTTACTGCAGCGGTCCCCAGCCTTTCTTGGGCCACGGACCGGTTTGATGTCAGAAAATATTTACACAGATCGGCCGTTAGAAAGTTGGGGATAAATGCACAAAATGAAATGGTACGACGGTATAAAAACTGTGGTATTTTTTAAATATAATAATGAAGGTGAATTCACTGTGAACTCGTAAGCAAAGTGAATCGAATAATAATGACTACGATTTAATCGCTTCGTGTATGCGCAAGAATCAAATTTTATTTTGCCATCATTTTTTAACCATTTCAGACATTTGCTTAATATTTTCGAATTAAAATAAAATATTAATATTTCAACGGATCGTGGACTAGAGCATCAATATCGGATACAGTGAAGACAATAGAATAATATATTTACTCAATACAAATTTTATCTGAATTAAAGGAGTGAAATTCAATTTTTCTTGTGAACTCGAATCAACAATATTCATGTTATGAATTGAAACGCTCTTTTTGTTCGTTGCAGCAAATGCATTCAAAACTATATCATTTGTTCGCGATAATTTGTTAGATAGATTCAATTATATATTGTTCTTGGCTAACAATTATCTTTTCAATGAAAAACAACTTTCAATTTTATAATGTTATTAAAGCCAATAGCGTTTTGTTTGGACTAATACATCCGATTATTTACACCAACAATTTTACAATTAAATCAACGAAATTTCATTCAAAGACACCAATGATATTGGATCAATGATTTTTTTTCTCAGTGCATTTTTAAAAATAAACATCGCTCAGACTCAGATAATAAATAAAACGGAAATTCTGTAAGTTATTCATTCTTCCTCTGCGGCCCGGTACCAAATGGCCCACGGACCGGTACCGGTCCGCGGCCCAGGGTTTGGAGACCGCTGATTTACTAAATGTACTTCCAAATTTTGCATCGACCATCTTTACTGTTTTTATAAAATTCATAATTGTATTAATAATCATTTTTCTGATAACATCTCTGAAAACAGAGAAAATCTAAAAATGCCTAAATCTAATAAATTTGAGCGAAATTTTTTGTTTCAGTTTATCGTCGAGTATGATAATCGATTGTGACTTATTTTGATTAGGCGCCACTGTAATTTACCAATGATTCAGAAGCTTATGGCCCTACAAAATACCCCCCTTCGCAAAAAAGAATACCCCGAACGCGTTTTTCTCGAAACTATACTTTTCAAATCGGCAACGACGATATCTCGATAAACAATGGGCCGATTGAGCTCAAATTTGAAAAACACCTTTAGTGAACTGTTTTTTAACGTTAGTAGCAGCATTGAATCGAAATAGTTTTTCCCTATAACTCGTAGAATAGTAGAAAAATAGGAAAAATTGATAATCAAAGCATGCCACCATTATTGAGTCATTAGTGTAAAATTGTCAAAAAATCTGTTTTTGTGTATTATCCGATAGTATAGACAGTTATAAACATGTACCTGGCATCGCCGATGGACCATAAACAGACAACTTATATGAAAATTCCGCACCCGAAACGTTAAACGCGTTTTTCTCGAAATGTCGTTTTTCAAAACGGTGTACACTCTCGAATAAAAGGTTTGCAAGCTATCTGTCTTAAATTTCGACACAACGTTCTTCACGTTATTCTTTATCTTGCCATGGAAGCTTTTTTTAAAATCTTCATATTTTTTGAACGAATAACTGTCGAAAAATAGTCTAAATTCGATACTTTATTTTCAAAAATCGCCGGCTTTTAGTCAATTTTTATTTTTTTTAAACCTTCATAGCCATATAGCGGCTTTCATAGTGATTAATAATCTTTTTACAAATTTTGTTTCACAATCAGATAATATTTACGGCCACAACCGTGTGCACCGTGAGGACTCCGTTTTTCGAAGACATTTTCAACCATTAAAAAATATGTAAAAAAATAAAAATAAACGCTTAAAAATTTATTTTCTGTTCTTCACGAGTGTTTTAATTTGACATAAAATCAGACTGATTAGCGTATTTTAACAATCGCAAAAAAAATCGCAAAACTCACCTATTGTTCGACCCGTTAGACCGTGAGGATTGCTTAAGGGGTTACCCCCACTTGCGATTTTGAACAAATCGTTTTTTTTATTGCATTTCGTTGAAGTATAAGTATCTGAGAATATGTCCTGAAAATTTCAAGTCGATCCGAACAAAATTGACTGAGATATGAGCGTTGTAAGAGAAGAATCCGTGATTCGTGTAAACTGAAATTGAAACTTTAAACGCGTTTTTCTCAAAATGGCATTTCTGAAGTCGGTGACCAAGTTTACTCGAACACTAATGAACCGATCTTCTTGAAATTTCGCAGGCTTATTTAATACATACAAAGTAGTCTTTAATCGTTCGATTTTTTTTTCGAAAAAAATGGCCGTTTTATACCCAAAAAACGGCCGTTTTTTTTCGTTGAAATCGAACCATTAACTTTGACTGTTCGCCATTTTGTGAAAAATGAATATTTTTTAAAATCCTTCGATTAAAGACTAGTTTATACTTATATTTGACTAAATCCATCCGCATTTTTTTTTTCAGATGATCCACTTCGCCGCAATGTTGGTCACCGCAAACCGTGTATATAAAAACAATATTTCATCGACGGCCATTTGCCACTAAACAATGTAATATTTTTCAATAAAAAAATTACTGAAAGTTCTTCAAGATGTGTTCTTTAAGATAGTATATTGATGGATTAAAAAAGTTTTTGTAGTTTTCTTGAAAAAAATTCATGAAAAAGGCCTTTTTTTGCGCTACAAGTGGGGGTAACGCCTTCAATATTTTATTTTGCTCAATCCGGTACCAAAAATAACACTCATGCAGATTGAGAATATGTTGGGTTGTCCTTTTTCCGATTCATACAACGTCCACAACGTTGATCGCCAATTGGGTGCGTTTTCCGCGCACCGTTGAAGCAAACCCCCAAAAGTAAAAGACAATTTTTTTTGTTGATTTTACTCGAGTCAAAGTCTTACAAAATGAAGATCCACTTATCTATACATGCCAGTATCGTACCAAGACTCCAATTGTCCAACGCTGAATACAGTAGAGTATCAATGTGACCAAAAAATTGGTAAAAATGGTATAATATGAATTTTCACAAAATTTCCTCAAGTGGCAGCAAATTTTCGTAATTCCCGTGTACACCACATGGCTGACTAGTAGTTTCGTTCACATCCGCCATTCGTGACATCACTTGTGCCCAGGCACGATTCAGGCGAGTCTACGCCAATGACGCGAGAGCCTAGATTGGGCGGTTCGTTGAATGTCCCACCAAAAGGGTGACTTTGGTTATAAATATATAATTCGGAACATCGTAAAGAATGTGTCGAGAGGCTGAATTATCGTTCTTTTAGTGCACTCGCTCTCTTCCTCTCTCCTGCCCTCTTACAAGGTCCCGTACTACGGATGAACCTCTTCGAGACAGTTCGGAAATGTATGTTTCCCTCCGAGCTAACTTTCCTTCGTACACAAGCCCTTTCCTCTTCTTACGTCGACTCCTCGGCGGAGTTTCTTCCCCCCTGCCCCCCAAGGCTCGGGGCACCGATAGAAAAAGAGAGCAAAAACCGCTGTAAAAATAAACGTAAGAAACGGAAAAGAGAGGAAGAAAACAAGCGAAGGAAGGTAAAGAGGAGAGGTTAAGAAACGAGAGGCCATCGTCGATTTTGCTCGCTCCCTCGAGCTATCGTTGCGTGATTCGAGCTTAAAGCTCGCGGGCCAATCGATTTATCTTGGCTCTGGCGAACACACCGGAAGGATTCAAGTCTGAAAACCAACCAGGGACAGGCGGAGAAGGAGGAGGATGAACAAGCAACTGTCGCACCGGCATCGAGTGATTTTCTGCA
>OX632362.1:26658513-26812637 GCA_951751655.1 Ophion costatus | reverse complement strand
GATGGTTTATAACTACTTTTTGCTGTGACAGGGTAGTTTTTTTGTATTAATATTTAAAAATGGCAGAGTCATGGCACGGTCTGCGGTCAAAAACTGCATTTTCAAAACTGGCGTGACGTAAAGCTCAAAAACCAATCAATCGATTCTGATGGAATTTGTTATAAATGTTTCCAACCTTTTTGTCTAAAACATGACCCTACTTTTTTTGGAAATTAGGAATGAGTATTTTTTGTTGCAAAATGCAGCCTTATTTGGAAAATTCAATCCTTTTGTTTCAAAGTGTGCCATTAAAAAAAATACCATGTATCATCCAAAAATAGTAATAAAACATAGACTGAATTTCAAAAATGGTGATGAAGTATTTCGTATTTTAAAAAATCATGAAAATCAACATTTTTTCTTCGCCTAAAAGTACCGCTCCCCTCAAATGTATGCCTTCAATTTTGTTTAAACTCATATATGTATGATAAAGCATTAAAAACTATTAGACACGTATTATTTTAATCGGCGGAAAAACGGTTCTAAGAGAGGAAACCACCCTTGAAATATTGGCGCAATGGGGGGTGATTTTGTAATTTGACCCACAGGCATTGCACCGATCTGTATGAAAAAAAAACCAAAAATGTTGCAATCTAAAGCGATAAAAAATCTACTGTAGAAGTATAGAAAGAAATTAAGGAGTGACACGTCTTTTTTGAGGGGTGGTTTCTTCCCTTAAAACCGTTTATCCTGCGGTAAAAAAACTACGTGTTTGATACTTTTCATTACTTTATCACATACAGAGTGTCTCAAAATGACCCAATATTTCAACTTATTAATAATACGTATTATTTATTTTAAAAAGACGAATTTTTGTTTTAATATAAGGTACAAATATGGAGGTTATGTGCGAAACGCAATATCCCATAAATGACCGCCTCGTGCTTGCTTGCAAACGTTCGCTCTTTTGACGAAATTTTCAATAACATTTTGGCATAGTTGCGAACTAATTTTATTAATGGTGCGTCCAACTGCTTCCTTGATCTCGGGAAGGTCTGTGGATCATTGGTATATAGTTTTCCTTTCAGAAAACCCAAAAGAAAGAAGTCCAATGGCATCAAACCGCACGATGTTGGTGGCCAACGCAACCAACCAATTTTCACAATTTCTTTGCGTTGCTCGATCGTGTCATTCTCCGTGGCTAAACCTCAATACTTCCTGATGCCAGTTGTCAAAGATTAGTACTGTATGTTCGCCACAAAAAATATAGCGCACAATTTAAAGTGTCGGCTTATTTTGAGACACCCTTTATATGAGTTTCAGCAAAATCGAAAGCGGACACTTGGATGATGTTCCTTGTTAGATGTGCCTACTGCCATAGAGGATAAGATTTGTTCGATCATTTTCGTCGCATGTAGTGCCCATTTCGAGGAATGGTGCACTGACCAAAATATTACTTGGGCTGACTAAATCCATCATTGGGGGATGCCAACGAATTGTTCATTATAATATGGAATATAATTCAATTTTAGAACTGATTTAGTCCATCGAATTATGGGCACGATCAAATATTTCAGTGTTTCGTGTCGATTTTTCGTTGGCCACCTGTAACCAAACAATTCCGATGGTCCACGTGATTTTTGTTGTCGCCGTCTGCAGTCCTCGAAAGGATATTGGACACAAGGAGCGATCCGGCCACAGCGATTAATCACGGGGATTTTTCGGTGGGGTTTGACGAATGACAGGCGACCACGGATAACAATAAAGCCAAAAGTGATATCGAGACATGGCGGGAGTGCCGTTTGGTAGTGGCACTTTGATAAGGGGAACTGCATTTGATCTCTGTGGGTAGGGGTGAGGGCCGTGCTGGCATCGAGGGATGTGAGAATAAAGTGAAAAACGGGCGAAGAGGTCCTCGGTCGTCAAACCAATGTCATATGATCTTAGTGGAAGCAGACAGTAATCATATACCGTTATACACCAAACGGGCAAAGCTCTCGAAGGGTTTTTCTCCCCCTCTCTCCAGTCGTGTCCTTCGCTTGTGCAATAACGAAATGCCTTTGGTTTTTTTTGCTCCTCCTTTTCTTCTTTCGAACCCTCGAACGGTGATCCCACTTTCTCCTTCTCATTTTGTCGCTTCGACCTTTCCAGCGTCACCCGTTTTTGCCCCAAACCACGGGTCTCGCCTTTGCACCAGAGCGAGAGAGATAGAGAGAGAGGGCGGGGGAAGAAAGCTCGAACGCAGTCCGGCGAAGAGCGGAATGAAAGTTACGAGTTTACGCTTTGATTTGATTCCACGAATGCCCCATCGTCACACAGCTCGTGATCCTCCTCTCAGCGCGGCATCGTTCGCTTCCTATGGCAAACTTTCAGTGTCGTCTCCCGCTTTCCTCCTCGAGAGCCTCGCACACAGCTGAACGCCAAGGGAGATTTCCACTGTGGTGGCCGTTAGACAGAAATTAAATCGAATCGCGTCTTTGACAGAAACGGGGTAAGGGTTGATGGGAGAGGATATCGGAATTTTGTACCAGATGAGCAAATTCCACGACGTATACAGGGCAGTGTACTTTCGGTATCTTATTTTTATTTTTTACATCGATGCTTTTAGTGAGGAATTGAACACAGTGCTTTCATATTCTAGGGAATAAAGGCTACAGCGAGGAAGTGGCAATCCTGGCGGAGTTAGTTGCCAAAAAAATCGTCAGACGGAATCTTCGTCTGCCGAGCTGCGTTGGGTTGTGACATAGAAGAAAACAGAGAGGGAAGATAGCAGCCATTTGAATTATTCTCTTCAAGTTGAAGAAATCGTTTTTTGAATTTTTATTTCCAGAGTTTGGAGCTCATATGTACTCCCTGCGTGTTTTAGCGCACCTTGCTAATCTAACCTAACATCTGTTTAATTAATAATTTAATCATTTAATTTGATAATTTATTAGCAAGGTAATAAAAATGTTGTGCCGTCACCACAATAGTTAGTTGGTGCCCCAAGCTGCTTAACTCGAAGTACCGCCGGAGCCCGGACCAGTATCAGTCAATTCGAAGAAAGTAATTCTGTGAGCTCGTTATCCCTATCCAATTCGTTAATTGAACGAATTGGATAGGGTCAGTGAAATGAACAGTACTTTGTCTCCGTCAGAGGGAACAATGACCACTAACTTTTCGTCCTCTGGCTCGACAGATTATCCCCAAAACGGCAAAGTGAACTGGCGTAGTGAGGTGACCGTAATGCAATATTAAGATTGTCCCCGGTCATTTCTCTTGTATCAAGAGGAGGAGCGATTTCGCGATGGCCACGCATCTCGTGATGTTGTCGATGGAGTGCAGCTTATTTTATCGTAGAGCGCGTTTCGGTGGTGGAAGGATCGCGTGACGAGCTTCTGCGAATTACAGGAACAAAACTCTCGAAGCTTCGGGCTTGCTTCGTGCCACGCTGAAATCCTCAATAGAAAAGCTCCTTAGAGGCACGCGAGCGAACGAGCAGGCTCGGAGTTCCTCGCGGGCCCCCTTCGTTGCCCGTGACCCACGAGCTCCGCGCGACGGTAATATTTCAATCAAATATTTAGCCTCTAATGGTCTTACGTACCACGCCGGAGTGAGCTTGAAAGGGTTCGTTTGTCGCGAAACTCTGTGGGTATCCGTGTGCGCTCGAGTGTCGTTCGCATAAAAGATTTTATCGGGCTGCAAAGCGCCACTTTCAATCCTGCCATGAATTAATCACGTCCATCGTCGTAATATGGAGCTTGTCTTCGATCTTACGGAGCGCCATCGGTAATCGAATTCTGGCGATAAAAACTGGAGTTATAAATAATACGAGGTCAATCCAAATTCTGATCCGATGCAAAGGACTTTGATGCTCATCCTAGGTGGGAAAAATTCCGGAATGGTTCGACGTACCTAAACTAAAGCTGGAAGAATATCTAAACATATGGGAGGGTCTAAACGATAACTAGGCTGTACCTATCGAAGCTTCTGATTGAAAACTAAACTATACCTATCTAAGAATCTAAACTAAAACTACCAAAGGGTCTAAGTTAAAACTAAACTAAACCTATCAAAATATCCAAACGAGAATGAAACTAAACCTATCAGAGCATCTGAACAGAACTAAACTGAACCTAAGCAAAGGATCTAAACTAAAAGTAAATTAAAAGTATAAAAAAATCTAAGCTGAAACTTAACTAAACCTATCGAAGGATTCAGACTGAACCTGAACTGAATCAATCGAAGCATCTAAACGAAAGCTAAACTATAAGGATATAAGAATTTAAACTCAGACTAAACTTAATCTATCAAAATAACTAAACTAATATTAAACGAAACCCTTTGGGGAACCTAAAGTAAAACTTAACTGAACCTAGCAAAGGATCTAAACTAAAACTTAACTGAAGCTGCCGAAGGATCTAAACTGAAACTAAATTGAACCTATTCCAGCATCCAAACGAAAACTAAAATATACCTATCTGAGAATCCAAGATACAACAACACTAAACCGATCAAAAGATCTATACTAAAATTAAACAGAACCTATCAGAGGATCCGAACTGAAACTAAACTAAACCAACCGGAGCACCTAAATCTACCTACCTGAAAGGACCAAAACTGAACCTGTACTGAGTCAATCATAGTTTTAAGACAAGTAGGATTAATATAGTCGAAAGAACCGAACACTTTGAAGTCTTTGAGGTAAATGGATCTTGATGTTTTCCAACTACGATCATTAACGCTACATGGGAGAACTTTAAGGATTCTCAGTCCTTGTTCCTAGGATACTTGACAACTAGCAAAAGCCATTTCCGTATCCGACCTATCTTCTAATATAAAAAAAAAAAACATTTTCTCGAACCTCGCTTTATCTTGCACGGTATAACGACGTTGGCGAGAAGATTGAGAGCTCTGGAGGAGAACTTGAGCGCTCTCGTCGCTTTAACGAGCGCTTTTAACGGTTTAATTATTAGCTCGACTGTACTCAAGAGACATAAGGGCTGTTTGCACCCTCGGCGTTAACGCAATACGCTTGAGCAGCCCAGTGCTTCGAGTGTATGCGCACACACACGGCCAGGCGCATGTACATACGTGTGTACAAGTAAACAGCAGCGGGAGTGTTGAACGTGTTGCCTTGAAATTGTGAATAGTCCGGGGGATGCGAGGATCCTGGGGCAGACGTAAGCGGCTCGCGCGAGCGACTCCACAACCCATTCCCACTTCCTGAAAATGTTTCATCTATCTGCGACTCGCGCTTTAGCCACAGTCTGGGCCAACGACTGGTGCGTCTGTCTGTCTGTTTCTCCTCATCCTCTTCGTCCTCAATCTCCTCCGCTTTCTCCACGGCTAACGTGTTCCACTCGTCTCTCGTCGGTCCATTCCCGTGTCTGACGGGCAAACGAGCTGGTTCACCGGAGTCACGCATATAATACATATGCAATTCTCATTGCCGTTCCTCTGGTATACGTCCTTTGGGAACCTTGGCTAGCATCGGCGAAGGAAACGCACACGGATCCTACAACCCGTCTCCGTCACTCTCCTCTGCCCCGCGCCTTCTCTTCGTCATTGGTTTTCTCTTCTTCATCCACGTCATTCTCACCCTCGCTCATTTTACTCGAGCCCTTTGTGGCTTCGAGTCCCCGAGTGTGTTAATACGCGACAATCGTGTAGATACCCTTGCTTCGCTCGCGAGGAGCGGAATGAACGCCCGAACGAGCCCCGCTTCGCGATAAGCAGTAAGCTGTCGCACCAACCCCCCCTATATATGACGTTTCGTATGGCTACACATTCGTTGGGCTATGTACGACTGTGCGCGCTTATCCGCGAACCTACAATGGAACGTTGGTCGTTCACGTGTTCGTGTGTGCAGTTCCGACGGAGCTATCTGAAATGCCACCTTCAGACACTCTCAATCCACTTTCCATGGGGAAATTTCGAATTATAATAGACAGAATTATTCGCCGGTATTGCTCTCGTCACCATCCTCAATTCGATCAAAACTCTCTTGAGCTTTCCATCCTGCTCTCGGCGCGTGTTTTAACACTCGTTGAACTTGCGGAGGATATGGTAGTATTAGGTCCCATTTAGGAGTAAGCCACTTTTTCATTCATCACCAGAAGAAGAATCATCATTCCGGATAGTGAAGTTTCACTACCTGAGGATGTGGTAGCATTAGGTCATATTTAGGAATAAGTCACTTTTTCATTCATCGCCAGAAGAAGAACCATCATTCCGGATGGTGAAGTTTCACTACCCGGGATGATGATTGTTCTTAGGTTTAGAAGAGTTCTTCTGGAGAAGAATGGAAAAGTGTGGTCCATATAACGATAACGGAACCATCCAGCGCATCTTGCGGAGGACATGGTAGCACCAGGTCCCATTTAGGAGACAATCACTTTTCCATTCTTCACCAGAAGAAGAATCGTCATCTCGGATAGTGAAGTTTCACTACTCGGGATGATGACTGTTTTTACGTTTTTTGCGTTTACCGGAACGATCCTCGAAAACTTACAATCAACGCTTCTAGCTCCCCGAAGCTCTACCTCATCAACCAGTCAATACGCCATGTGCTTTGAGAGAACCGGACGACTTAGTGACAGCATGTGTTCCACTGGGCCAACCTTGACAACGTACTTAATCTTCTCGAACGCGACGAAACATTCTTCCCTTCGCCATGTATGTGTTTGTTGAAAAGAGACCGAAGGGTCTCTAAAACAGTCGCGTGAAGTTATTTCGTTGCGTGGGTGGTAGACCAGACGGTTAATTGGTGGCTGGGGGCGAATAAACCAAAAGTCTGAGGCAGGATACAAAGGGTTCCTTTCGTTCGGAGGACGAGACTGGCCGCGGAGACGGCAGTTTGTTGCGTAATTCGAAAACATTGCGTTCTTGATCGTCCGCCGAGAGGGACTCCCGACTAACGGAGTGCCTGTTTGTGCTGCGCGCTTGTATTTGTTTGTGTTGGTGGCAAGTGTTGACAGGGCGAGACGACGTCACGTAAAGAATTGTTTTACGGGTCCCAGAGAAACATTGCGGTCTAAGGGCGTCGGAAAATCCCGTGGTACGCGTGTTCACCGACACTTTTTCCTCTTTCACCTTCCTCTTTGTACGTATAAACCGAGAGTCCACCGATATTGGACAACCTAATCTTTTAATCCTGGCTTCCTCGTTTCGTTCCGCGAACAGGGTTGGACTATCAACCGGAAGAAATAGAAAGATCCTGGATCGCAAAAAGCACCATTGAGTAACTACCTTTCTCTCTTGCCGTTCTTTGGACGGATACACTTCCGTAGCATCATTAATTAGATTGCACTGATTGCATCACGTTTTTCCATGCTCGACAGCAGAATTGATCGGCTCAATGTCGATACCGAATAGGTTGGCCAATTTGGTGGATGAAAATTTGAGCCGGCAGATAATTACAGCTACACAAATCGGTTTTGAATACTCTGATCGAGCAATTATTGATGCAACCTGTTCGCGATCAATGCGTGGTCCGTGTTGGTCTGTTGATTGGATTTGTGCCTGTGACGTTACGCAGGAAAATAACATCCTGGTATTTTTGTGCTCACAGGCAACATCATCTCGGTGTTCGCCTTTGAATTTGTTAAAACGCATGTATATGGTCGATTATTCAAAACTATTATATACGTTTTATTTTACGGGTGGAAAAACTGTTTTAAGGCCATAGGCCACAGCAACGGGTATAAAATCATGTGCGAATTTAACAATTTTTTTTTCGTATGAAAAAGTGATTTACTCATAAAGTTAAATACACATCTAGTTAGTATGAATATCAAGCTGTGAGAAAAAATATATATTTTTTTTCGATGTACAAAATGGCCGACTACTAATATTTTCTTTTGTGATCTTTCTTTTTAGGCGCTCCGCGGCGTGACATTTGGCATCCACAATTTTTTACCTAGAACAAAAAACAAAAATTCTCGTCAATCTACATTAGAATATCTAGAGAAGTACGTACGGAACTAAAAAAATATTGTTTTATTCAAAAGTTGTAGGTATTTGAACTTAAGAAATGAATTTTCAGTGAAAAATTTCGTTACAACGGCTCATAAGCTACTCATAAAATGAAAAGTTTTCGATTAATCAGAAATTCCATACGTACTTCTCTGCGAAATGCAATTAGGAACATAACTTTTAAATTTGAAGTAAATCGAGTGAAAATTGTTGAAGTTATTTGCCACGCCAATTGGCAAAAAGCTGTTTCGAGAAGTTTCGAGTAGTCAACCATTTTGTACATCGAAAAAAAAAATATATATATATATATATATTTCCTAACAGCTTGATATTCATACTAAATAGATGAGTAATTAACTTTATGAGTGAATCACTTTTTCATACGAAAAAATTGTTAAATTCGCACATGATTTTATACCCGTTACTGTGGCCTAAGGCCTCAAGGAGTGGTACCACCCCTTAGAGTGAAGCATGTCAAAGGTTGATTTTGCAGTTTTACCCGCAAGCAGTCTACCGATTTCAGTGAAACCGAAACGAAAGTTCTTCTCATGCGAAAGTTTCAGAAATTCACTATGAGTAAATTGAAAAACGAAAAAAATCAAGAATCAAAAATTTTTAAACCTTAAAAAATGAAAACCCCTGAACGTTCTTTTTCTTAGCCCACATTGGAAGATTTGCCGGACGGCAAGCTGAAGGGGCTGAACCACCCTTTACTGGAGGTTCCTCGTCGCAGGAGTTTTTTTCTGCATTTAAAATACGTATGCTGATTCAAAACAGTCCGACAAACTCGAAATTTATCTTTAGAGTATGGAAGAAATCGCTAAAATCGATAATCCGACTTAAACATTTTGCCAACATTGAAAAGTGATCGTAACTCAACGAATTGGGCGGTAATTTTTAGAGCAACTTTTGTAAAATGAGAAATGAAATGAATTTTATTGTTCTAATATAATTTTGCATTCATCCAAAGCGATCGAAATTTTTTGAAGGCTAGTACATATATACATATATATGTATATAAATGTGCGGTACAATACGAGTATACGCAACAAAAAATATTGGAAAATGTTTCCGCAACCGATCAAAAGTTTTCGGATCATTTGATAATTGGAAAATTATTTTGAAATGATATAATTCATTTCATTTCTTCTTCTACCAACATACTATATAGCTATAAAAACTAATCAAAATATTCTAACAGAATTTTGCAACTATTCAGAATGATCAAAACTTCGCACTGGTACTATATATATATATATACAGGGTGCGCCAGAGAATCTTACTTATTTGAAAGGTCAATAAAAACAAAAGTACTTCAATTATTGTTTTAAATTTTTTTTTATTTGAGAATACAATATTCCAATTTTTTTTCATGTAGTCTTGAAAATGACATCGTATAAATGGCGACCCCCATTGCGCATACACTGATGAAGTCGATTTTTGAAATTCGTATCCACTCTTTGCAGCATATCAATCGATATGTTGGCAATGGCGTCGCGAATGTTGTTCTTGAGGTGTGCTATGGTCCGTGGTCGATCGACATAAACCAGAGTTTTCAAATAACCCCATAAAAAGAAATCGCATGGAGTCAATTTGTTGGTGGGTCTTCGTCAATTTGTTGCGACAACATTTCCCCGACCACCTCATCTCTCTCAGAGGCGATCTCCAATGGCCGGCACGCTCTCCAGATTTGACTCCATGCGATTTCTTTTTATGGGGTTATTTGAAATCTATGGTTTATGTCGATCGACCACGGACCATAGCACACCTCAAGAACAACATTCGCGACGCCATTGCCAACATACCGATTAATATGCTGCAAAGAGTGGATACGAATTTCAAAAATCGACTTCATCAGTGTATGCGCAATGGGGGTCGCCATTTATCCGATGTCATTTTCAAGACTACATGAAAAAAAAATTGGGATATTGTATTCTCAAATAAAAAAAAATTTAAAACAATAATCGAAGTACTTTTGTTTTTATTGACCTTTCAAATAAGTAAGTTTCTCTGGCGCACCCTGTATATACTAGCCTGAGCCCGCGGCTTCTTCCGAGCTTTACCAGTTGAAGTAGTTATTTTTACTACCTGGTCTACCGTTTTTTATGTTTCACCTTGGTTATTTTTTTCATTTATATTCCACATATACTGACTTTTTGTCCCTTACATCTTCATTATAAGTGTCGATACATTGAGTATCTACTTACGAGAATTTCAATAGAAATCGCATTGATTGATTCTAACTTTACTAAATAAAAAAGTACTAAAATGAAACCTTCGAATTTTGGATAATATGTAATTTTCTTTAATGAGTTATTGAAAATTAAAATTTACCGTTCTTACAAAATTTATTCATACACTAATTACGTTTCGCGTTTTTCTTTCTCCCCCGTCGGTTAAAATTAAAAGATTTTCTCGGTTGGTCACCCTAGAGCAGGCGTTGCACAGTTTGAATTGTAACGGACAGGTAATGGGAGCAAGTGGTATCTGCGGCATAAACACCGTCTCACCCCGTCCGCGACTCGTTAGAACGTCTCCACCGATGACGTTTTGTTGTAAAGCATTACTCAACTTATACTCGTTCGATTTAAATGAAACATACGCCATCACCTTCGATGCACATTAGGCTGCACTGTAGATAAAACCATATTTCATCCGTTTCAGTAGTTTTTAAATGATGCGAGGACACAGGACAGACAGACATCCAGACATTACTACTTTATTATAAGTACAGATATGAGTATCCAGTTGTGAAAACACTTCCCAACATTATTCGTTGCATTCACTATACCGCGCGTTTTTCAATTCCTCGCAATGTTGATGAACACTGGCTTGCCGAGCCAGAATATTCTCCATTTATAATACCAGTCATAAATCAATCCTCACGTACTTCCGTCTCGTGTATGCCGCAACATCTGCATAAACCGAACTCGATAACACATTTGCGCTCATACATGTGCACTCCAATAACAGCCACTCGTGTTTAAATATGAATGCACGTATATATTGCTCCTCCACATATGCGTCCTCTCCCTCTCCCTCTCTCGTCCTTTCTCTATCTCTGCGTGCATTTCCACCGAGAGAAACGATACGCGTACTCATACGTACGTGGCGTGTTGCAACTTCGTCTCCCAAGTGTGTTTCACGCCTTCGCTTTTAGCGTCAGGGCGAGCACCAGACGTTAAAACTAAACCGGCAACGACGAGTGTGCGTTTCAACTGGTTTATCAAATGTAGTTTAGCGTTGCGCTTATCGTCGTAGCTCGCGTCGCTTAATACTCGCTCGCATACTCGGCGAACGGTCGCGTCGCGCGACTGCCAGGTGTGGGCGACGATCGTCAAGCTCCTCGCGTGTTGAGTGGGAAAACATAGCGTCGCGAGGGAATGAAATCGGCGTTGACAGAAGTGTGGGTTGGAAACCGTGTGGTAGAGGCTGAGACTGCACAGAACAGAGTCGACGCGAGGTTGCGTAGTCAGGACGAAACACACACACAGACACACACACACACCACTCGCACACACATATGCGGGAGGGTGTTTATTTATATTTATACGCATACAGTGTACATGTAAGAAAGAGACATGTGGCATGAGAGAGAGAGAGAGAGAGAGAGAGAGAGAGAGAGAGAGAGAGAGAGAGAGAGAGAGAGGGAGACCGTTCGGCGAGAATCCAAATGCACGAGGGTAGGGGGTACGTAGGGCAATTTTCGAGTAATTCGATGGGACGTGATCGTCATAGCAACCCCGCGTCCTCCAAGCCCGTCAACCCTCCTCGGATGCTGGAGCGCCTGTTCAAACAACCCCCAAACTCAGTACCCAACAGCTCCAATCCTCAGTTCGACGCTCTGATCTCTCTGTATTTCTCTATCTTCCGCTCCCTCTTTCTCTCTCTGTCCGGATCCACACATCTATACTTAGGTAGAAGTCATTTTGAAGACTCGACTTCGAGGACCCTCATCACAAGTGCCATTTGTCCCCGTACTCAATATTTAGTAAACCATTTCGTAAATGTCCCATGGACGTTGCCAAGGTATACTTGCCCATATGTATGCATAGGCAGGTGTGCATGTATTCACCTCGCTGCTCGCGTGCACTTATTCGCCTTCGTACCTCAATGCATTCCCTCTCGTGCAAGCCCTGCACAGACGCATGGACAGACGCATGCACACACTATTTCAGCTTGTGCGCGTATTCCAACACCGGTGCCTGGGCACCCCATGTATATGGATGCCTTGGAGGCCACTGGGGTGTTTATACATATTATATATATTATGTATAACGTAGCGGAATATATTCTCGGGTACCAGGAGCGCAGAAGTAACGAAGAGAATAAACATGTGTATTTATATATATATATATATATATATATATATATTGTATACGCGTGCATATGTATTTGCGTTGTGTAATAATTTGCTCGCTCTCGCTCTCAGTATGTACGTACGCTTCGCTCGGCGAGCACAGGAATGGAGAGACCAGAGGGAAACGAGGCGCAATCCACATGCAGCGCTGGAATGCGATTACGTGTGCCAAGCAAAAGGGCGTTTTCCGTGTGATTTAAAAAAACGTAGACCGAGATATGGATTCGTTCGTTGTTTGCCTTGGTACGAGGAATTAGTTGGTAAAGACTCTGAGGAATTTTTGAGGTTCAAGGTCGCGAATTATCAAACGATAATAAAGGAAACGCGAAAAACAAAAATGAAAACGACTTCGAAAAAAAGTAGACCGAAAAGTAAAAAAATAATTAAGTCGGCTACCACAGTGTAGTAGTTCATTATTTTACTTACGTTACTTATTAATTAATTAAGTTCATTGGAACTTAATAATTAAAATCATTCGGTTTTGAAGTCGGTGCAAACAAACACAAACGAATCTAACACTCGGTCGGACCGCGCGTACTAAAAACTAAATACGTTGGGTTTGGGTTGGCGCCGACTCCAAAAACGAATGATTTTAATTATTGTGTAATAACTAGATAAATGCATTGTTTGGTAGAGTAGGTACAATAATGATTTTTTAAGTTACTGTGGTAGCCTGTTTGATTATTTTTTACTTTTTCGTGTAAGTTATTCAGAAGTCGGTTTTATTTTGTTTATAAAATTTGATTAATTTCTTCATTTTTAGTGGTAACTACTGAGATTCGTAGGCAGACATGGGTAGACCCACTAAATACGCTTCACGTATGAGAAGGTTCCGTGCAAAATCTTCGGAGTCCATGATAAGATCCTTACTGACAATGAATTTGTATGGAACCACCTTGGGTATACGTACTAACAAATGGAAAAAAATCATCCAAATTTGTCAATATTTGTTATAGTTATGCGTGAACCTATATATGATCGGTATAATATATATATATATATTATAAGGTATATATATATATTATAGGTATAATATATATATATATATTTCCGATCGGATTGAGAACCTCCTTTTTAGAAGTCGGTCGGACAGCTAACTGCTAATTCTAAGATAAATATACGATAATTAATGACTTAGAATCCTATCACACACGTCCGATAAATAAAAACCACAACAGCGGACTGTATACACACAAAACCGAAGAATAAAAAAGACTAAATAATCATCATCAATTTTTTTTTTTTTTACGAATTTCTTGCCATTGCCACCAAGTTCTTCATGTGATATGATGGCGACGATTTCTCCGATGTAATGAGACAGTGAGTAAACATCGAGATTTAATTCGCAAGTTTTATTTTTAAGGCAGTTCTAATCTGGATGTATCGTATGGTTTTTTTGTGGGTTTTGCAGTGTCAACGTGACGTGGTGCGAAACATTCTGCCACGTTGATTCCTGCCTGGAAGGAAAAAAGAGAAAGCGGTAGTAATAATATTCTTGTTTTTTCAAGAGACGGAGAGAGAACGAAGGAGAGAAAATGCTCTTGAGACAGTGCGGCGAGAATTTCTGATGATGAAAAAAGTGTTCCGCAAGCTGTGGAGATGAGAGAGCGTAGTACGAGAAAAAAAAATACCGCTCTTGCCCGATAATATTTCTCAAGTCTCATAACGGCGAGTATACGCGCGGCTCTTAGTTTTCTCTTTCGTAATAGGTTTTTTGCCCTTAATTTTTCCTACTTCTGAAAAAAATCCACCCCTCGAGATATTCTTGTATTTCAGACACTCGTATTATTCTTAACTGCGTTTAAATCCACAAGGGATTGGTGGACTACCCGATGTCGTTGTACAAGTCGATTTCTCTCTCCCTCTTTTTATTTGAGTTGCGAAATTTCATATTTCGTCAGATAATTAATGTATTAGAACTTCGAAGAAAAAAATCACGATTAGTTGATACAATTATATAGACGTTATAGCGTTTGATAGTGAGGTCCGATTGACGACGCAATAATTCTAATTCAATTTCCCTTCGATTCAGTCAGTATCGAGTTATTCAGCGGTTAAGTTTTTATTGCCATAGTTATTTGCCTTAATTTTTTACCGATTGCTTTTAATAATTTACATATTGTTATAATAATTATATTTTCAAAGATTATATTATTTATTTGAATAAATTAGATGTTCATAGCTAAATAAAACACAATCAAAAATTAAATATTGGATTCTCTTTCTCTGTGTCCCTCTCTGATGATAGAGACAATTTAAGTAAATTAAATTTCAATTATCAAGTCTCGTTGCATAATTCTACTTTTCTTATACTTCATAATTGCCCACGGCGATTTACAATTTATGTTCCTCATTTTTACTTTCATCAATATTAGCCTCAAACTTGGTACCAATGTATGTTAATCGATTAAATATTGCAATAATGATCATAGTATTATATTGGATTACATTAAATAAATGAAATGTTAATAACTTAATAAAACACAATGAAAAATTAAATCTCGCAATCTCCGTCTATCCCTCTCTGTGTGTCTCTCTCTCTGTCTAATAATAATTATATTGATACTAATAAGAAAAATAGTAATTATCTCTAATACCAAAATCTTGTTCTATAATTTCACTTTTTTGTATTCCATAATTTTCCATTGCGGTTTACAATTCTTGTAAACCGCAATTTCTACTTCCATCGTTATTTGTCTTGAACTTGTTATCTATGGATGATAATAAATCAAATATTGTTATAATAATTGAACTATTATAATATAATATAATTTGCAGCAGGAAAAGCAGCGAATCCAGAATTCTCGGGACTACGCACTTCCGGTAATGTAAAAAGTTATACAGCAATACGCAAATTCTCCTTCAAGCGGTAATTACAAGAAAAAAAAGTTAACCGATGGAAAAGAAAACGGAGAGAATTCCATTGACACAAAGTTTACTTATGGTTGATTCTCGCATTTGCCGGCGATACCTCACGAACGAGCTTAAAATATCCCTAGGGTGGACCGACGAAGCGCGGGATATAAATTAGAGGCGAGTTACTCGACGGTATTATTGCGAGACCTGCTTAATTATAAAACCGATAAATTCATGGCGCTCCTACGGAGGAATGAGGACTAGGCACTAGACTAGGTACACGTTACGTTACAGAAGACGACTACTCGCCCGGACGGACGTGTGGAATCCTTCCAGTGATAAACGAGCTACTGATCCCGATCCCTTGTTATATATATCCAACCCCCTAGCCCTTGTAAAAAAAACCATTAAAAAAATACCACGACCCTAAAGGTTTACAGGCATTGGCTGTTTGCGGTAAAAAAAAAGCTCAAAAAAGTTCAAACGCGTTTCAGTTACACGGAGAAAATTTTTAAGTATTTTTTACGGTGAAATCTCCGTAAAAATTACATGAAAAATTTGAAACCGGTGACAAATGTGCACATAGTCAAAAATTGACACTAGCTTTTAATATTTTGCTTTCATTCATGTAAAAATTTAAGCAAGTAGCATAATTTTTTACATTTCTTTCAGTAAAAATTCTGACACATTCTCATGTAGAATTTTAACAATGGGCTGCGTCAAAAATTTCAAGTTTCTATAGTAAAAATAACCTGGACAAACATGAAATTTCTAAAATCCCTAGCGAAAAATTAATTCCCTATGATTCAATAAATACTCTATATACTGTATTTCTGAACATTTGTGTTCTTGATTGCTACTTATTTTAGCATATCATCTTTCCGTACCATTGTAGACGTCCTTTATCGAAGTTTCTTTTCACGTTTCTTTGTTTTCTTGCGTAGAACTGCGTAGAACACGTTAGACTGCACGAGACCACGAGGCTTTCTTGGCCCATGCTTCGTACTATAATGCGCATGCGCGGTACCGCTGTTGCTAAGCAACGCGCGTCGGCGTCGTTCGTACTCGTCATACTGCGTCATACACAAGCACACTCTCACAGCTTGCGTTCACGTATACGCACGCTCGCACACAGAGCTCACGCGTACGGTCAGGCGACCTAGCCCTAACTGATTTTACTATAAAGAACGTAAAATTCCGGTGGAGGCATGGAAAATTTCGGCTTCCTTTTTCAAATTTTTATGGAAAACACGCAAATTTCTCAATGTTCCACTGAAAATTTTCATTTATATTAGCACTTTTTTAACTTATTGTCGTAATCTTTACGTTTCATGAAATTTTACTATTAATTTCAGTAAAAATTCTGGGAAATATTTTAAATTTCTGTTACGCAAAAGTAAATTTTAATTCATTTCCATGAAAATTTATAATTTATTTCCTAAAAACCTGAAGAATTGCACATTTGTCACCGAGTTACTGTGATTTCACAGTAAAAATTACTTAAAAATTCTCTCGGTGTACGATCCTTTTTTTTCTTGCTATTTAAAGGACGACGTGCCGAAAATTCGATAGTCCGCGGTGCAATTTTGGACGGTGAATTGTGACGTGTCAGCTCGGTAATGTGATTGCCGATAATTTATGATGACACGGGAAAAGTTTCGTGAGAGGATCTTTTCTTGCTTCAGAGCTTACTGAACTTGTTTTTTTTTCTCCTTCTTTTGGACCTGATACCATCGGATCTTCGCATATCCTCGTGCATTCTGTCCGCATCGAATGACGCTCAAAGACGAGAGTAAAACTTCAAGTTCTCGAACCCGTTTTCTCATACTTAGATCTTTCGCGAGGCACTTTCGAGACCTGCTATCACTCCGGAAAGTTTGCCATCATCCCTTGCAGCTCTTTTTTCCCCGGCGACTAGTTTGCCATCCTCCCGCGTACTTTTCTCGCTTATTCGTACTCTCGGCCTTGCCATCGCACCTTTAGCTTTAACCCAACTCCGCTCCAGCCCCCGCGCCGCCGTTATACGAGAAGTGGAGAAGCAGCCCCACAATTAGGTGCGTCGTTGGGCGTTGCCCGTGCGTCTCAAACTCCCGTCATAACTCGTCGTCAACGAGAGCAGTATATAGACGTGGCTGGTTAAGCGTCGATCCAATCTCCCAACGTCTCGAGCACGTCGACTCTACGAATATTCATATTTATCAGAAGCTCAGCCAACCGGTAAATAAGAGATCCTCGATCGTGCATCAATCTCCATTCGATGCCGGTGATCAATCGGATCGGCGCTGATTAGTCGGAAGTTCAACGAGATTGTAATTCTCGCACGAATTTTCGAGCATCCTCTGAGTTTAGGAAAAGGGCAAATATTCGGAAGTGTCACTCCCGCTGAAAAGAGGCTGTACAATTTTTTTTATCAATTCTTCATGATTATAAAACCTTTTATTAAGTTATATTTTATGGCGCATAATGTTCTTAATGCATTAACGTTTTTTCTCACTTTAACTTTACATTGATTCAATTCCATTTTAAACTTTCGAACGAGCTCTCAAGCGATTCTTATTAGATGTGAGTGAAATGTAAATATGCAAATACAATGTGCGAATATAGGTCACCAATATACTGGGCAACACAAAAGTAAACACACTAATATATTACATCGAGACTTAGGTAAGAAAATTTTTGTAAATATTCAGTTTATATTTCACAATGGAGTGTACTGATTTTACAATAAGTCTTGTAGAGGCGTGCACTTTATTTAAAAATTGTACCGATAGTATAGAATTTTTGTAGAAACACGGAATACTTTCACGTGAAATGAAATGTTCGCAGTGTGGAGAGAGTGCTGCGTTGAATGAAAAAACCTTGTCGTGGCGATGCCAACGAGTTAAAAAAGTGAAAAAGAACAAAAAAATAATAAGGAAAAAGTGTAATTTCACACAATCGATAAAAACAGACACTTGGCTACACAAAATCGTGTTTCAATATCTTCGTGTTTCAAAAAACCACAATTTTCGTAATTGCAGAAGGCATCGTTTTGAGTAGTCGTTTCATTTTATTTAGAATTTTTAAAGCCCCTTAATAAAAGCCAAAGTTTCGCCAAAATGAGAATTTTTTTAACAACCGCCGTTCTGCAAACGTTTTTTTCGACAAACGGCTAGGCGCAACGAAAACTATAAGGACGTTGAATAAGTTCTGGCCGCTTTCCAACAGATTGCGTTACCAGAAGTGCGTGCTTGTAGTTTAAGATGGTAACGCATCTATAAAGAAGTCCTATAGGTAAGCTTGAAATTGAGTGTATGACATTTTGACGAGGAGTAAACAACTTTTTTCATAGAAGACATTTTTATTTGACGCGATAGAAACTCTTTTTTTTTCAAAAAAGTGTTTGCGGGAAATTTCACTACACTACTTTATGTTTTTTCTTTTAAATCTGCAGCTGAAGCCACACACAGAATTCTTCTCTCCACTCATAGATTCATATACATTATAAATCATTCTTATCATTATTTATACAAATCCTCCATTACACCTCGATAACGTTATTAATTTTATCAAATATATATGATAAGCAGATAAGAATATGATAAGCCCCTTAATAAAAGCAAAAGTTTCGCCAAAATGAGAATTTTTTTAACAACCGCCGTTCTGCAAACGTTTTTTTCGACAAACGGCTAGGCGCAACGAAAACTATAAGGACGTTGAATAAGTTCTGGCCGCTTTCCAACAGATTGCGTTACCAGAAGTGCGTGCTTGTAGTTTAAGATGGTAACGCATCTATAAAGAAGTACTATAGGTAAGCTTGAAATTGAGTGTATGACATTTTGACGAGGAGTAAACAACTTTTTTCATAGAAGACATTTTTATTTGACGCGATAGAAACTTTTTTTTTCAAAAAAGTGTTTGCGGGAAATTTCACTACACTACTTTATGTTTTTTCTTTTAAATCTGCAGCTGAAGCCACACACAGAATTCTTCTCTCCACTCATAGATTCATATACATTATAAATCATTCTTATCATTATTTATACAAATCCTCCATTACACCTCGATAACGTTATTAATTTTATCAAATAAAAAGTTACACGACATAAGTTCAATGGATGCACAATGACAAACCTTTTTTGCAAATCCCAAATGAATAATCTAGTAGAAAAAAAACCGGAAAGACTAACATTTTTGGGCCTGTCACAGTGGTGTAAACGCCTGTCACAGTGATGAATATATTTTTTTTGCAACGTTTCTTCGCACATCGAAATTTTGCTTCTCGGCACAAACTTCATTGCCCAATCTATTTTTCTAAGCTAAGGCTAAGTTCACAAGTGTCGAATTAGCCGACGCTTTTTCATTCTTCACTCAAATGGATTGGGAAAGATCCTGTTCGATACAAAATGAATTTTGGTCCATTGTAATTCGTATCGAATAGCGAGAAAAGAATTCAATTCTCGCTTCCGGTGTAGCAAGAACTATTTCCTGCCAGTCTCGAAGATTGTACCCTATCGAGAGTTAATCGACTTCCCGAGTCTCGAAGATTCTACCCCATCAGGAGTTAATAGGCCGGCTACATTTTCAATCGCCCAAGTAACACTCAAGCGTATCGCTTCGCCAGTTCACCTGGCGTTGAAAAAATGACTCCCGTCATTCACGCTGGAAAGCCCCGAAATTACTTTTTTCTTTCCCCGTAATTCTCAGTGGCATTGTTGCTTGCGAAAAAAAATGCTGTCTCCTTTCCTCGCGGGCATTTCGGCGGAGTTTCGTACGTGTATCCATAGCGAAGATGCGGAAGCAATAAAAAGGAGTGTATGCCGAGGGAAAAATAGGAGGGTTTTCCGACCTCTCGGTGTCGATTATCAACGAGCAGAAGGACGTGACCTAGATTTGTATGCGTCTCGGGGGCTGTCGATTCGCGCCCTTTTGTTTGTCACAGGTATGACGTATATTATATTTATATATCGGGCCCCTTTCATAGAAATGACCTTTGAGTCTGATTCTCATGTGGCTGACAACGGATTCGTCCATCTGGGTGTCTCTGTCCCTCTTCCTTGCTCGCCGCCTGCCTCTCTTTCTGTCTTGATCGAGCTTCTGGCAAGAGTTTGCCAAACTATCAGTAAACCTATCGCGAGGACAAATTTCCTCATCTAACTTTCCGTCTCGAGATGAGATGATCGCTCAATGCCATCTCCATCGCGTAGGGCTGAGTAGCCACAACGCACGTCAGACATTCTCCACTCTGGTTGCTTCATCCCTCTCACCCTCGCTCTCCGGCGAAAATGCCATGTACAGGGTAATACAGAATCTGGTATATATTTTGAGATGCTGGTGAGAGGGGAGGCTGCTTCGAACTAATCTGGTTTGCTGCTCTATTCATGGAGACCAGCTTTTAAGTAGCGTTGACACTTGTGATTTTCCTTGTGGCAGTTAATTATATTACTCGGAGTATTATTACAGCAAACCGTCACAACTTTGGATCACTATTGATTTGTCAACTAGCTAACGTCAAAGAAATTTCATACTTCCAGGATGCATGGGAGTCTCGAAGCAGTTCTACCGCTGGCCATAAAAATTCCACGCATTGGTGCTTCGTTGGTTCTAGGCATGTATACGTAATTTGGGGTCGATCCGATGACTTGTTGAAGCATTATAACACTTTTAATTTGTAGTAGTTACATATGTTCTTACTGGACGTCGTTTTATTCTGAGATATGACGAGAACAAGCACGATGAAAAAAGGGTGCTGAAGAAAATCTCAGTAGTCATGAGGCGTGGTAGATTTACTCTTAAGAGTTTCGCCCTCATGAACTTAAATACTAATAAATACAGGTGGAATGATCATTAAAAAAACACACACGCACCTTCACCTGTGAATTTGTGTCCTCATCTACATATTATGCCACTTACGACTGGTTCTACTTCATAGCTAGGACATACATTTAAACATTTCTAATTACGACCAGTTTTGCCTAGAATTGTATCTCCTATACATCCTCAAGGTGATGTTTCAGAGGCAGCCAAAAGCTGCAGCCTATTTGGCACTTACCAATTGTTATCGGTAAGTGCCATAAGCCATATTGGTAAGCATTGGACGAATAAACGCGTTGATCACTCAGAATCGACTAACTGAATCTAGTGAATTACTAAAATGCTGCTACCGTCTACTGCTCATGAAATGCCAGCTTTATTCGGCAAAACGAAGGTAGGCTTACTTGACGCTTTATCCCAGCTCAGTAGACCGCCCATGGAAGACATTCAACCATCTCTTGACGTTTGAGGCTTAGGAGGATGAGACGTCTTATCATCTACATCTCATACACCCTCAAGAGGCCTCAAGATAGGGATATCTGTTATTCTCTAAAATAATCAAACAAGGAACATCTTATGTTACCAAAAGCATCCCTCACGTAGAGTACGATATTCCCCTCACTCGAAGATGGGTTGTACATGCCGGGGCATCGACTTTAGAAGACAGTAGACCTATTTCCTCAAGAGACGTTTCAAACTTCGAGTGTATCCAGCAAATCCACTATCCAACTACTTCAATCGTCACTAATTGTATTGATTTTTTGCAACCCTTCGAAACTCTTTATCCTCCACTCTCGTTGAATTTCGTGAGCAGAAAACGAGGTGGAGGGTAGCGCACGAGGCGCGAAGTCGGAATGTTCCCAAAAGCGAACGATCCAGCGAGGGATGAGGCTTCGGTCTAAAAAATAAAACAAGTGTACCGTTGCGAGGGGTTGCTCAATGGAAGAGTTTGTCGACCAGTTGGTAACGGAGCATGTGTGTTCTGACGCGGGTGGTGAGTGCCTTGGCCAAATAAACGAGAAAACGTCTCTCAACGTGAGCACGGCAGTCGAGGCGAACATCCGGAGGCAGAAGAGAGGACAAGAGAGCCCGGCAAATTGAAAACGTTGCGCCCTGTTTAAAGCAGAGATCGGAAGTCGTGTACGGATGGTGCCGGAATCGAAAAAGCGAAGAGAGAGGTGCACGTCTTCGGCGTCTCTCCTATTCTCCCCCGTCTCTCCGCTCGCATCTGGAAAGGTTAACACTCCTCCTTCATAGTGTTTTTTGCTATTCTAGACCCAAACAAACCCAACAAAAAACTGCAGTTCGAGCTTTTCCTCGTATCGCATTTGAAAATGCCATCAACGATAATGTCGAAGTCCAAAGACCTGAAGAATTCTTCGCCTGAAACTGTCTCGAGCCCGTATTAACTCAAACGGGGGAAGGCAAACCCAAACAAGCCGGAAGTCTCGACCCTGTACTTTATTTCTCGGCCTCTCTGGCACCTTTCACAGGCTGCTGCACGGAATAATGCCTCCTCCGTAGCGATGTCGTTTATCCATCCCTTATCCCAAACGACGAGACAGACAGCGAGAGAGAGAGGAACTGTTGAGCCTATATCGGACCACTGGGATCTACCCTTGTATACCTTCCGCAACACGTTTCCTCCCTCCTGTATACCGTTAACATAATAACCGCCGCATTATGCCGTTCATGTATGTACAAAAAATTTCCTATTCCCCCCGGTCTCGTCGATGCCTTGATCGTTCCTCGAGGAGAGAATACGAATACGTAGCCTCTTCATGAACGACACATAAAAATCAGATGGCGCTTCCGAGGGAAGTGCAGTTGGGCGACTCAATTTTCCGTCCCAGGGAATCCAATTTCCCACAGCTTCAATATTTCACACGGCTACGTCGAAAATTCGGGCAAAGTGCGAATCAAAAACAAAGAGCAAGAAGTAGCTTTTGGCCAGTCGAGAAATTCAAGTATTCAGGGTATCCCCATCGGATACCTTCAACAATGAGCCGCTGGTGTTTCGTCGAAAACGCTGGCGGAAATTTGAGAATTCATTCGAACATTCGTAATTCTCAGCAGTAGCTCGCGATGATGTTTTCCATGTTGGCGGAGTATCGATACATTTATACAACGTCACACGCCTGGTGCGGCCAGGCATCTCCGGTTTCCAGTGATTATGTCGCATAATCCTGGTGGCTGCGAAGAACGGGGGTGGTCAGGCGGGGTTGTGGCTCGCTACTCGTGGTGTACTGAAAACGCTCGTACAGCCATACAGGCATTCATAGTGTGCTGTACACAATGGAGTATTTCCACGGGGTAAGCTATATAGATCAGAGAGCGATATGGTAGCGGGGTATTTGTCACGAGTACGTTGAGAGACAGAGAGCGAGAGACGGTTAAGGGGGAGGGGAGAGAATGCGGTGTGTTCCATGGTGTCGGGTGTACCGTGATATTCCCTGTTATCCGAAACACGAGGCTGTTATCCCACAGGACTTATCGTACGAGCGAATGAGCGCACGCCAACCAAAGGGGTTTGGATTCGAGAGAACGAAAGCGCGAGGAGAGCTCAAACTCTTCCGGAAAGAGAGAAGCAGAGAGAGAGAGAGAGGGGAGTGAGAGAGAGAGAGAAAGAGAGAGAGAGAGAGAGAGAGAGAGAGAGAGAGAGGGGGAAAGCAGGACAGAGAGATATCACACCGGAAAACTTGGTCGACGAACGAATGGAAAGGGCCTAGAGCAAGATAGCGATGTTACGCGCACACGAGAGAGGTGAAAGCTTGAACATTAATCAGCTCGTGTCACCAGCCATGAACTCGGTGAATTCGCAATTAATTTCCAAATTGCTGGCATCAACGTTACCCGCTCACCAGAGTATTTGTGGTGTAAGCCACGTGTAGGAGACGCTGTAGGTGGACGTCAGAGACGTCATAGACGTGATACACACGCTGAGCACATGGCTCCGATGGTGAATGTAACTAACAAGGAGATTGCCGCGTCAAGGTTTCTTTCAGCGAGTAGGAAAAGCTCGTTTGATGTTGAAGCTGAACGGTGCAGTATTCGACATAGTACATCGATGATAACACCGAAGAAGTGGACATTTGGCGAGAAAGCAATGGATTTTTTTTTATCCCCATAACGAACCCGTCAATCCAGTCATCCGCCGAAGTACTCCAAGCTTTGCCCAGGCCCTCCATAAATGGACCGAATTAGGGTGACTCGGTTCAATCTCCGGGCTCCTTTTTTCCCTTGATCCTACAATAATAATTCGTCGTATAGCGTGTTCCTCCAATTTCTGGTACCCGTAGGCGCCGAAAACGGGAAAAACGAGAGCGTGGGAGTGACACATGTCCCTCATTCTTGTTGGAAAGCTGAGCTCTTATTAAGGCGGAACAGCAGAGACTTTCTTCGGGGCGAGACGTCTGAACGAGGGGAAAATCAACGACGATTCGTATACATTGGATCGTATAATAATCCATACAAGGCGTAGTACACCGAATGGCAAAAATTATTCCCTCTTCCTGGCAATAACCGCAACGACGCACTATACAGACGTTCGATTCGTCCTGCTCGGCAATAACTTTTCTTCTTATTTCTTTTTGATCGAGAGTACACGCCCCATCGAGCGAGTCTCTCAAAATCTCATTTTACGACACTTACCGGCACATCGAAACTCATCCAGTCTCCCCCATAAGCGCCCCGGGGAAGCTGACAGTATTACAAGTAATTGTCGCTACGGAGGGTTGGTTCGGCCAGTGAACCCCCGAGTTTCCGAGTAAGTTACTTTCACGTTTTTCACCCCCCGCCCCTCCCACTGGCTGTTCTCGCCCCGCGTTGGTCTCGTTCCACAGCTCGCCCGTACACTTCCCTCTGGCTTTCTCCTTTGCCAAGCAATCCCAGGAACAACCCTCGAAAGAAACGCGAGAATCGTATTCCGCAGGCCAGATCCCGAGACGCGATTCGCAATAATTTTCACAGACTCTTGCCGGGGAAGAATTAGAGAGCGGGGAGGGAAGGCTACTCTAACAAGTGGATGATTCACTGTACATTTGCAACTGCCGAGTTCTCTTGTCGCCCATCGACGAAGGGTGTGATCGAGATGTCGCGAGAGCAAACCGGCGACAAAACTTTTGCAACGCTCCTTTCAAAATACACACTCGAAGGTGGATATTTGTTTTTTATCCACGAAGTGGAAATGGCTTCGGTAGTCTCATTTTTGCTTCAGTAGTTTCATTTTTGCACCTTCATATTGATAGTGTCTCAGAATTAGCTGTGGATATTTGCAACAGGTTGGAAATGTTCGCTTTGGGGATTTTCGATCTGGCCTCGTGAAGATGTACGTGGGCGTTTTGGAAAAGCTGCTGGGGTGATAGAAATTGGATGCATTGCTGCTTCGTTTGTGCTGAGCTTGTATGCAAAATTTGGTATCGATCCACTCAACCGTTGAATAATTATATTAGGACGTTGAACGAGTTCTAGCTGTTTCCCAACAGATGGCGTCACCACAAGTGCTTGCGTGTAGTTTCGGATGGTAACACTTTCTTCAAGAAGTACTATGAGCAAGCTTGAAATTCCATGTGTCATTTTGCCGAAGTGTAAGCAACTTTCTTTTGTAGTGTCAAGCATGCCAAATTTCGTGTCAGAAAAGAATATTTGCGGGGAGTTTTACTGCACTACAGTAGTAAAAAAAAATCTGCAGCTGAAGCACACTAAATTCTTGTTGAGGCTTTCTTCATGAAAACTCATGTCAGACGCTAGCGGAACTTGCAGAACCAATAGGAGTTGATCGCACAACAATTTCGAAACGTTTGAAAGCATGAGGAATGATTTTGTTAAATAAAGTATTAATTTTTACGAAAAACAGCGAGAACTTATTCGACTTCCAAATACCATTTTTGATTTGTAGTGGGTTTGCATGTCATCCTATGGGACGTTGTTCTACTCCGAGATATGATGAGAAAAGCACTATGCAAAAAAGGTACGAAACGATTTAGATTTTTCTATGGGTAATTTGTGGATGAAAGCAACTGTTTAGAATATTGAAAAATCAATGACTACACAATTGTAGTGCACTAAAAGGTACCGTAATGAAATTTTGATCATTCTCTAGTTCGGATTTGCGGGAGACTCATACTCCCTACATGACAACGCTGTACACAGTTCAGTGGGTTGAAAAACCCGGCAATCGTGGGGTGCGACATATGTACTCTCAATAGTTTTTCCCTAGTAAAGTTAAATATTAACAAATAGAGATGGAACGGCCATTTAAATCACGCGCGCGCGCACACACACACACACACACCTTCAACTGGAAGTTTGAGGCTTGGTCTACATATTATGCCACTTACGACTGATTTTATTTTACACCTGGGATATATATTGGAGAATTTCCAATTTCCACTAGTTTTGCTTTAGGATACATCCCCCATGCATCCTTAAAGTGCCACTGCAACGGCAGCCAAAAGTAGCAGTCTATTAGTCACCTAGCAATTGTTAGAATTAGTCGAATAAACGCGTTAATTACTCACATTCACCAAACCGAATCTAGCGAGTTAATAAAACACTGCTGTTTTTTGCTGCTAAGAGAAGTGCCAGCTTTATTCGGCAAAACGAAGGTAGACTTACTTGACACTTTTCCTCAACAACGTCGACCGCCCTTAGAAGACAATGTACCGGTGACTCATGACATTTGAGGTTTACGAGGATGAACCGTCCTAGGAGTTCCAACCGCAAATAAGAGACCGAGAAGATCGTCGTATTCGAGGAAGGCAGATAGAACGGAAGACGAGAATAAGTGCTCAATCATCACTTTTGAAGTGAAATGCCTTGGTGCAGGCGCAATTAATCATTCGCACTGTACGAGTTTTCAGGGTCTCGGGATCTTGATCGTTATCTCTTTGACGATGTAACTCGTCGAGAATGACATGTAGATGTAAAACAACCGGCATAACTTAAGTCCGCGAGTGAGTCATCTTTCCGTGTATCTCGATGAGTTTTCATTTCATCACGGTCGAGTGAAAATTTCTGACGCTTCTGAGCCTCGTACAATCGGAAACTTTTGGACCGTCGAGACTGCATGGATGGAGCACAGTAGATAACGACAGTTTCGGCATTGGAAGTACCGAAGAGTGATAGAACGAGAAAAAGGAGGGAGGTATTTTGAGAGATCCAAGGGACCAACGAGGGTTCCAACGTCCCCAAGGAAAAAGCTAGCCCCATATACTCGTGGGATCTTGATAAAGTAAAATAGCGTGTACCCACAGTGAGTCATTGTCAGCAGGAGAGAAGGAAAAATCCGAGCAAATCGAGCCAGAGAGACCCTCCCGATTGTGCTTACATGTACAACTGGATCTTGGATGATGGAGATTCGATCTATGGCCTATCCCATCAAGATAAGACAAATCCGAGGAAATAATTGTTATGACCTCGTTTCACGACAAACAAGCAAACAGTGCAAAAACTCGTACACGTGATTTGTAACGGCACATTTAAGGAGGGACGCCACTGTGACGGGCAAACAAATTTTTTTTTTGCATTTTTTCAAAATATACATATTCAAAACCATCCGAAAAAATGTTCAAGTCAAAATATTGAAAATTGACCAAGTTACAGAGGATCCAGTGGGAGCAGGTGGCGCAGAGATTTACGTACACTTAAACGTTCAATTACCTTTTTCTTGAAACAACTTCTCTCGACCTGGCCGAAATCATAACTCACGCTATAGTTGTCCGATTTTCAATTTTCGAAAACCAAAATTTCCGTAATTTTAGTAGCTATCGTTGTACCTACCCGTTTTTTATTGTGGTATTTTTTAAGCCACCAAACATAAGTCAAAATTTCACCAAAATCACACTTTTTTAGAACACCCGCCATTTTTTTATTTTTTCGAAGAACGGCTACGGCAGCGAGAACTAAATTTATGTAAATTATAAAACTTTTTTATATTTACTTTTTAGACCAACCGTTGTCAAGTTATCGATTTTTTATACAGAGACTCTGTTATACCTCGATTGCATTGTTGATTTATTTTCAAATAATCATTTACACAAAAAATAAGTTAAATGTATGCTTAGTGGCGTATCTTCTTTCCACATCCCAAATAAACAATCTAGTAGACAAAAATTGCGAAAACGACCTTTTTCAGCTCGTTACAGTGGTGTCGCCCTTAAAAAGAAGGTAAAAAAATATGTATTTCTACTTGTCACAAAAAGCTTTCTCCCGCCCCCAAAAAACGAATGTATCTTTAAGCTAAAGCACAATATCAAAGTATAAAGATAATAATAATGTCACCTCGCTACAGCACCCTTCAAATACCCTACGACTTACCAACTGACGGTAATGTAATTTTAAAAAACCCTCGCAATGCACGGGCGTCCCATTTTTAAAAAGCATTAGAATATGAAGTCACAAAAGATAAGATCGTAGAAAAAAAAGAACACGCTTACAAAAGTCTGACGGTTCGCCGAGAACCGGATCGAAGGTTAACAGAAGTAGCTGAGAAGGATGGGGGTAAAAATGTCGAATGACCAAATGTAGAACGACAAAGATTTCGAAACGGTAGAATTATGAACTCTCAAAATAACGAAGGTTCAATTATTCGAAATTTTATCTGTCGACTGATAAAAAAATTAAATGACTATAAATCGAACCATTATTTATTGGAGAGCTAATTTATTCGAAAACGAATTTTCAGATCGTCTGCAATTCGGAACATAAAAATACAGAATCGAAAAATGTAGAACACCCATATTTCCGAAACAGAAAATAGCGAGTGCCTAATATGCGTAATATCGTCTATGGCGAAAAGCAATAAATCGAAACGCAAAATGTCGATGGCCCGAAATGTCGAACGCCGAAAGGTCGAACGGCCAAAATGACGAACGTGGTGGGGCCCGTCACGTGGGATGACTGCCTTACGATATTTTAGCCGACTGACCGACAGCGCCATCTCGCAGCTTCACTCTGAAGCGCAAGTAACGTATTGCTCGATTCGCCATCCGGGCCGTTCTACATTTTGACCCTTGGCGATTTTAACCACTCGACTTTTTGGCCGTTCGCTTTAATGATTTTCTGCATTGTGAACCGTCGCAATTTTTTTAATTCGGAGGAGTCGTCGTCTCGAATTATTTGGTGTTATGCATACAGGCCCATCGATATTGTGTTTTTCGCTATTTTATTAAATCTGATTTTTGTTTTTCGCTATATATCGACTTCCGAGATGTTCATATTCGTAATTGTTATTTTCGATTTTACAGACTCTAGTAAGATTGACCCATCTATATTCGAACATTCTCCATTTTCGAATTCGACATTTTGGCCCATCTGCATATCGATCGTTCGACATTTTTCCCCCCACCCGAGTGGTTAAAATCGCCAAGGGTCAAAATGTAGAACGGCCCGGATGGCGAATCGAGCAATACGTTACTTGCGCTTCAGAGTGAAGCTGCGATATGGCGCTGTCGGTCAGTCGGCTAAAATATCGTAAGGCAGTCATCCCACGTGACGGGCCCCACCACGTTCGTCATTTTGGCCGTTCGACCTTTCGGCGTTCGACATTTCGGGCCATCGACATTTTGCGTTTCGATTTATTGCTTTTCGCCATAGACGATATTACGCATATTAGGCACTCGCTATTTTCTGTTTCGGAAATATGGGTGTTCTACATTTTTCGATTCTGTATTTTTGTGTTCCGAATTGCAGACGATCTGAATATTCGTTTTCGAATAAATTAGCTCTCCAATAAATAATGGTTCGATTTATAGTCATTCAATTTTTGTATCAGTCGACAGATAAAATTTCGAATAATTGAACCTTCGTTATTTTGAGAGTTCATAATTCTACCGTTTCGAAATCTTTGTCGTTCTACATTTGGTCATTCGACATTTTTACCCCCACCCATTTTTCCCCCCACCCGCTGAGAACGTGTTTATAAAAATGCGCGATCACAACACATCACGACTCAGACCAGCATGCCACCCGTCAAATTCCGTCTAGAGGATACACGAAATGGAAGAATAAATATGAAAATATTTTCACCTCGTTACAGCTACCCTTGAATATCGAAAGCCACACGATGTGTATATAAAGTACCATGAAAAACGCCCCCTGTATACGATGTCAATAAAAAAAAATCATAATTGGTACAGGTCTTCATCTCGAGGCGATTCACCGCTTAAAATGTCTTTGCCTCCCTCGTGGCTCGTAAAAACATGAAAAAATAATCATGAAAAAAACCGTGCGTAATAATATTCGTAGGGTGAAATTGCGCCGTGAGTTTGAGATTATAATCATCGACCAGTAGACCAGTTCACCAGTAGAGATTTTAGGTCCGAGTCTGTCTATACTATATATATATATATATATATATATATATATATATATATATATATACACACATGCACTTACAACCCTTAGTAGCAACTGGAGCTATTCGGACTAACGAACCTCGCCACTGTGTCGGGAACGAGGAATCCCACAGATAACAGGATGGAAAATGCTCCCGAGGGAATATGCCAGAGAAGAGATAGGCTGCTCGCTGTGGTAAAACGCATCGATTCTCTCTTTCTCCCTCGCTTCGTCCGGGGCAAATTTCTCCGGGATTTCTAGGATGAAGGTCTTTCGCGTCCGCCGCGACCGATCTTGATGCCGGTGGGTGCGCGCCCAGGCACGTTAATACACGAACTCAAATTGCAATTGGCATTGTGCATTCTGCGGGAGCACCATCGGAATATTCTTCTCACCGTTTTCACCCTTCACGTGCGCACGTGAGCGTATCCCATGACATTATCCTTCACGTGTACGATATGTCGATTTTCACAAGCCTCGCTGCGAAAATTCACGTGTGGTCGCGTAGCCATTCGACCGTGAGGTTTTCGAGAGGATCCTTGGAAAATTAAAGTGCCGAGAGAGCGCGTCCATGGCGGGGAATTCTACCCTATTATTTTGCTTATTGCATCCTTGTTTGGGGATGTACAGTGCTTCATGCGGGGGTGGATGGATTCGGCTCATTGGCATGAAACAATACAGTTTGATTGATGTGAATTGTGAATTGAAATAAATTGACCAAACTGGAATGACAAATGTAACACATGTAAATTTTTCAAGAGGAACGACCTACTGGTGAGTGGTGCGAGTAAACTTAAAAAATAATATAATCCGCGTGGACGCCGTTAATATTTTGCTCGACAAGACGTTCAAAAAAGAGCATATCGATTTTTTCGATGCTACGCGAGTTACGCAATAGCTAGGAAGAAAAATTGGCGTGCTTCATTTCTGGAATAAACTAAACTAAATTTTTAACAGGTTATGCCCAGGGTTGCAAAATTTGTAATGAAAAAGTAATGCATTATTCATTACTTTTTTAATGGGTAATGAAAAAATATTTCATTACCCATTACATTACATTCAGTAATGTAAAAAAATTCCATTACTCATTACATTATATTTTGTAATGTAAAAAAGTTCCATTACTCATTACATTATATTTTGTAATGTAAAAATATTCCGTTGCCCATTACATTAGATTTTGTAATGTAAAAAATCTCCGTTACCCATTACATTATATTTTGTAATGTAAAAAAATTCCATTACTCATTACATTATATTTTGTAATGTAAAAATATTCCGTTGCCCATTACATTAGATTTTGTAATGTAAAAAATCTCCGTTACCCATTCCATTATATTTTGTATTGTAAAAAAATTCCATTACTCATTACATTGGAATTTGTAATGTAAAAAAATTCCATTACACATTACAGTCGAATTTGTACTGTATAAAATTTCCATTACTCATTACGTTGGAATTTGTAATGATAAAAAATTTCATTACACATTACCTTGTAATGGGCAATGGATATGTTTTACATTACAAAGTCCAATGTAATGGGTAATAGAATTTTTTTACATTACAAAATCCGATGTAATGAGTAATGATGGATGGATGGATGGATGGATGGATGGATGGATGGATGGATGGATGGACGGATGGATGGATGGATGGATGGATGGATGGATGAATGGATGGATGGATGGATGGATGGATGGATGGATGGATGGATGGATGGATGGATGGATGGATGGATGGATGGATGGATGGATGGATGGATGGATGGATGGATGGATGGATGGATGGATGGATGGATGGATGGATGGATGGATGGATGGATGGATGGATGGATGGATGGATGGATGGATGGATGGATGGATGGATGGATGGATGGATGGATGGATGGATGGATGGATGGATGGATGGATGGATGGATGGATGGATGGATGGATGGATGGATGGATGGATGGATGGATGGATGGATGGATGGATGGATGGATGGATGGATGGATGGATGGATGGATGGATGGATGGATGGATGGATGGATGGATGGATGGATGGATGGATGGATGGATGGATGGATGGATGGATGGATGGATGGATGGATGGATGGATGGATGGATGGATGGATGGATGGATGGATGGATGGATGGATGGATGGATGGATGGATGGATGGATGGATGGATGGATGGATGGATGGATGGATGGATGGATGGATGGATGGATGGATGGATGGATGGATGGATGGATGGATGGATGGATGGATGGATGGATGGATGGATGGATGGATGGATGGATGGATGGATGGATGGATGGATGGATGGATGGATGGATGGATGGATGGATGGATGGATGGATGGATGGATGGATGGATGGATGGATGGATGGATGGATGGATGGATGGATGGATGGAAGGATGGATGGATGGATGGATGGATGGATGGATGGATGGATGGATGGATGGATGGATGGATGGATGGATGGATGGATGGATGGATGGATGGATGGATGGATGGATGGATGGATGGATGGATGGATGGATGGATGGATGGATGGATGGATGGATGGATGGATGGATGGATGGATCTCTCTCTCTCTCTCTCTCTCACATTACTTTACATTTCATTACATTCGATTTTGTAATGTAAAAAAATTCCATTACCTATTACATTGGACTTTGTAATGTAAAAAATTCCATTACCCATTACATTAGACTTTGTAATGTAAAAAAATCCATTACCCATTACATTGGACTTTGTAATCTAAAAAATTCCATTACCCATTACATTTGACTTTGTAATGTAAAAAAATTCCATTATCCATTACATCGGACTTTGTAATGTAAAAAAATTCCATTACCCATTACATTGGACTTTGTAATGTAAAAAAATTCCATTACCCATTACATTGGACTTTGTAATGTAAAAAAATTCCATTACCCATTACATTGGACTTTGTAATGTAAAAAAATTCCATTACCCATTACATTGGACTTTGTAATTTAAAAAAATTCCATTACCCATTACATTGGACTTTGTAATGTAAAAAAATTCCATTACCCATTACATTGGACTTTGTAATGCAAAAAAATTCCATTACCCATTATATTGGACTTTGCAATGTAAATGTTTCACATTAAAAAATGTCATGTAATGGGTAATGGAATTTTTTTACATTACAAAATCCAATGTAATGAGTAATAGATTATTTTTTCATTACAAAATGTAAAGTAATGGGTAATGAAAACGGTAATGCATTACAAAAAGTAATGCATTATTTGCAACCCTGGTTATGCCTAGTTTGAACAGTCGAAGACGACTCATTTTTTAGATTTTTTTTTAGAAAATCGTAATAACGAATTTATTATAATTCATTATTCAGGCTGACTTCGCTGTTTATTTTGTTTTTATGCAACAAGAAATTATAGTGCATGCGATATTCGTTTTTCGGCGGAAATTCGGAATTTTGAAAACCTTGCGCGACCACTTTTATTGGTCGGCTAGAACTTTCACGAGATTAATTAAAAAATTATAAAGCGTAAAATTCATGGGTGAGAAGTGGATGGCAGAAAATCGATTTTTTAATGAAAACTTGAATTTGACGCTCGCAGCGTCCGCGACAATTTTTCTTCTCCAAAGAACATAATCGCATGGTGAGAAAGAGGAAAAAAATTTAGCTGAAATTGGTGCCACCCTAGGCGATATTTATCAAGATTATATACTATCTAGATATATCCATCTTGAAAAAAGTGATTTTTCGACTTTCACAACTAGGCCCCTTAACTCTCAATTTAAAAAAAAGCGGAAATCTTTTCCAATATTTCGACTGTGGCTCACAATCATTTCCACCAGATTCCGAGAGGAAAAGGTGTACAATTTTCGCCAATTAAACTTTTTTTAAATTTTCATCACTGTTCTGTCATGAGGGTGCACCGTTGTAACATCGTTGATAGCGTCGCGTCGCTTATTCATTTTATTATCCAATGTGTCTTGAGACCCGCACCCCGTGTGCTCCTTTGAATGACGACGAGACCCGCGACTACGTGACAATCTCAGTCCAGACACTTTGCTTAGAGCCTCCGGCAAAATGTGTCGCAGCCTCGGTCTTTTTCCCTATTAACATTACCAATTAGGAAGTTCGTCGGTGAGTCTTGCCGAAAGATGTGTCTCGTTAGCGCCTCCTTTCGCCCTTTGCAAGGCCGAAAGCCCGTCTTGTACGATGTGCGAGTACAAGGGCGGGAGAAATGTAAAGACTTTGGGACGATTCATCGTGAAGGTCTTACGGCCTCATTTGGTATTGTGAACCGGGCGTGTACACGTCATTAAACAGCTCGATATTTTACACCTGTATATACATTCGACGAGGGATCACGTTGAACGTGATACTTTACAGTTGTCAATCTCCATTCGGAGAGCACACGAGCTTAATTAAGGCCTTAGGCCACTCTAGAGGTCGAAAAAATTTGCCTTTTGGGGATTTTTTTTTCCAGAAAAACTGCAAAAAAAAATCGAGATTACAAAAAAGGGTGTTTATCATATATATCAGTGACTGTATACAATAATTTCTTTGAAGCGATTATTTTCAAAATGGTGGCTGTGCAGCGTTTTTGCGATGACGCCTTCATTTTTCCAGGGTCGACCGGACAAACAGCTCCTGTAATTTTTGAATTATAATGAGGAAATAAATTGTTTTCCATTATATATAATAACTGCTATAGAAGTACGTAGGATTTTTCGATATATTGATTTTTGGCCAAATGGCGCACTTCTAAAGTGGAAAGTGAAAAATTTGCCTAAAAAATCGTGAGATAATTGCTAGTAACAAATGAACTACGCAATATAAAAAAATCCTACGAACGTCCATAGACAATGTATTTTTCAAGATATATTCAACATTTCAAGTGAATCGGTTGAAAATTGTCTGAGTTATGTTTCCGGCCAACGTCAAACGGAGACGTCATCGCAAAAACGCTGCACAGCCGCCATTTTGAAATTAATCGCTTCAAAAAAATTATTATATACAGTCACTGATATGTATGATAAAAACCCGTTTTTGTAATCTCGATTTATTTTATAGTTTTTCGGGAAAAAAATCCCCAAAAAGCCTATTTTTTCGGCCTCTAGAGTGGCCTAAGGCCTTAATTATCGCAGTGACTACGGAGTGCATAAAGAAATCATTGGCAATTCTATAATTCAAACAAACGAGCCAAATGAACGATTCAATCCGGGACAAGGGCTAATCTAATTTCGGCTCAGCCTGCAATATTAACGATTCCATATAACGACACCCCGTCTGCATACGTGCGATAGGAAGCTCCGCGAGCGTTATAAATAAACTCCAAATGAACACATCCAATCTCATGCTCGCATTGTAGCGATGGGAATAAAAGATATCCCATTATCGCACGGTAGACGAACACCATGCCCGTCAATTTATTTTTGCAAACGCACGGTGAACCGCGATAGCCGAAATTTTCGGAACAATTCGTTGCCTGTATTTGAAGGCGACGAACAGCGAAATGACATTGTCAATCAGGTGTACGAGTAGACACAAGCCTGTAGGCTCCAGACCCATTTTCATCGAACCCCCTGCCAAGTGCTCCAGGACCGTTTTATTTTTTCCTCACAGCGTTCTTCTGTGATCTCAGCCAAGCGGAGAAGTAGCAAAGAGAAAAACTTTCTTTTTCCTCGCGAGAGGGTGTGTTCCTTGTACTGGAAGGGGTTCGGGGAGAGCCCCGTCGGCAGCGATAAGGGGTGGAACAAGCCATCGTGTACCCGAGCGTCAATTTCCTTGTCGTTTAACGTTTGATTGAGGGCGCAAGGGTCTGCGCGCAACAAAAAAAAAAGACGACATACACGTGACGATGAGAAGGGCGCAACCGCTTTGGGGGGTTCGCGTTTAGCAGTGTCGATAGGGTCATTTTGCTTGCCAGCTGTCGATACATACATATGAACGAGGAGCAGAGAGGCAGAAGAGAGCGAGCGTGATGGCAAAGGACCTTTGCCAAGGGATGAGCAGTGCGATTTCCGAGGGAGGAAAACGCGCACATTTCTCGTTCAATCGCGAGCATTCGGTATCCTTGGTGACGGAAGGGAGAGCGTAGAGGACCTAGGGATCACTCCCCGTCGCACCGCAGAGCGCGCACCACTGTTTGTATTTCATATTGATAGAGTATTGATACCCCGCACCGATCTCTTCTTACTCTCCATTCCCTCTATCAGCTTCCCTACAAACCTCCCGGCCCAAACTCTGCCTCTGTACACTCTGCCGACGATCGTCCCTCGCTCCCTCATTCCGATCGCTGGAGGACTCCAGCAGCGAGATCGGTGATAGCAGGTTTCCCAAACCATCGGGATATTCCAATCCGTGCACAGCCCGGCGAGCCCCCGTCCCACCCACTGTTGCGATAGAACATCCCAAAACCACCCTCTATCTACAAACTCGACCGAGCGAACAAACGGTGGTTTCACCCTGTTTCTGTTTCTCCACCAGTTGGCTTCTCCGCTGCTTTGATAGGTGTAAGCATAGCTCCACGCTTCAAACGGCCTAGTGGTTGTGCCTAGTGCTCAACGCGGGAAGACGACGAAGGAGAAACAGAGCCGGCCAAAGACAGTGCTGTGAATTCAAGTCAATACTGCAATCACCACTTGAGATGTGAACCCCTTTGAAATGAACAACAGGATGCGATCATGATCAACGGATACATGGGTGGGCTACCTTCCGCCGATTGGCGCAGTTTTGTCGAACATTGGAAAGTGGAAGAAGTGTGATCAATCGGAGCCTCGTTCTGTCACCCTTGATCTGCCTGTCGGTGGATATATGCACTCACTGCGTAGCTTTCCCTCGTTTCTCCTCTGCACTGTCGTTCTGTATATATAATATATGTCCTCGAGTGAAGTCTCTCGACGGCAAATCCCCCATTCTTCATGTGTAGACACTCGTCGTCGTTTCATACATTCGGCCCGTAGTGTATTATATGTTGCGAAGGGGAAGCTCTCTAGAACACATATTTGCTCCCTCTCCACTTACACCGATGCGTCAGGCAGAAGCAGCTTGGCGAGCGTTAATGGACGGTGAAAGTATTTTTCACTACCCACACACCCCTACGCACTCTGGGTCATCGGCACGTGCCCACCCTCAAATAGAACTGATGAACGCGTCCGAATCTTCTCTCGGCAATGTTTAATGGAGATACAACGGTAACGAATTTGCCGCATAGTCGTTACCACTTGCAAGCACTTTTTGTCGCAGCCTTGCGGAAAAACGAACTGGTGGAGCATCCGACATTTAAGAAATGCCACTGGAATGCCATCGACTTTGGCGGCTGTTGATGATTGTCATCAACAACTACTAGAAACGTTTTTTTTCAAGTAGAACTCGTAATTACCATCGACAATTGTTTCCAGAAGGGCTTCAATCATTTTGGTCTGGTGTAACTATTCACTGAAGTTTTTTCTTGCACTGAAGCACGTGCAACACGCAATTATGCGCGGAGAAGCGAACTTTTTAAAATACTTACCGGATAGCCAGCAAGACTCTGCCATGAAAATTCCAGGTCAGCGATGTTGGCCGGAACTGGTACGACGAAGTTCATGGCGTACGTGTTTACAACACCCTCCTTTACATAATACAATTCCGCTTCCAATCCTGCAACAAGAGCAAAATGCTATTTTTATAAAGGGCTTTTGGTGGTGGTGGGTAGTTGGCCATTTAACCCTTTGAAGCATTCATTTTTCTTCACGTGTAATTGGCTTGGAATTTTGCAGTCGGAGGTTTTCGGGGTCGGTGATTACGAATCTGCACTCAAAATTCGGGAATTCAAGATGGCGGGTCCAATATGGCGGACCATAAATGCAAAACGTCGTTTGATGATAGCAAAAGTTGGTACTCGGGGGTTTTCGGGATCGCTGATTACAAATCTACACTCAAAATTCGGGAATTCAAGATAGCGAATTCAATATGACGGACCATAAATGCAAAACATCGTTTACAGCCGCCATATTGGATCCGCCATGTTCGATTTGACGGTTTAGACTTCGGGTTTGTACTCAGTGGATCAAAAACCAAGTTTTTACCTATTTTTGATTATGGTTTACCTGCTAGATTAGTCGTAATCAGATTTATGATGTAAAAAGTTCGTTTTTTTGCACTTTCGTTATTGATGACACCCGCTACGTGAAAAATAAAAATTTAACAGGTATGTTTTAGTAGTTATTGAAGGCCTAGGAACTTTGAAACGCACTTGCAACCGCCATATTTAATTTAAAAAACACTTTTGATCGTCGAAAACTGAATTGAATTAGGCGTAACACCAATGTTACACTATGCCGTAAAGGGTTAAGGAGGTTGGAGCGTTACCCACAATCCAAAATTTGCAAAAAAGTGTATAAATGTTAAGACGTTGAATAAGTTCTCGCCGTTTTCCAACAGATGGCATTACCGTTTGTCCGCGACACTTAATGTTAATTGATGGCAATAATAAATAATCTCGTGACATAAATATATTCATTCTGAGTTGGATGAAACATTCACTCACGCAGTTTTTCGTAATAATGATCGACAATGTCACATTTTTTCAAGGTGGTAGTTTCACAAAAGTTTGTCTTTTTCACCTTATAAAATTATGAAAACGCATAATTTTGCCCTTTGATTGTACACTTTATGAAAAAATAGCATCTACAGAATAAATCTATACCTCGTATATAATTTTCTGAAGTTTATTGAAAAAAAAATTCGTAAACCGTCATTTGACTCAACTGGACCGCTCCAACCTGAAAAGTTTTGTACGAGCGACTGCCAAAAATACATCAAGATATAGCAAACAGAGTAAAGCGTTGGTATTAGCTTTCCCGTCTACCAATTTTTTCAAAGTATCAGTTCACAGTTGACAACAGACGAGAGAGACATTTTTTGGCATGATTCTTGTTCGAGTCGCGGGCCCACGAAATGGAAAGATCGAGCAACGTAAAATACAGCGGCGGGGGGGGGGATAGGTAGCGAAAAGTCGTCATCCACATATCCAAAGACGTTTTTCCATATCACACTGGTGAATCCCAAGTGGAATAGGGAGAAAAAGAAAAGAAGGATACGTTATAGCGAGTAAGAGATGTAGAAAAATCTGGGCATATAGCTGGGGGATATGTGGAAGGAGAGTGAGCGAAGAGAAAATGTTCTCTTGGAATTTTTCTCAGCATGTGATTCGAGCGTCATCCGTCCGTCTTTTCGGATGACTACGCAATTTGATATCTAGGCTCTGCCGCCGTGGGTTCCATATCGTTTGCAGTGATATACTTCGGTAGATACTCTCATGCAGCATACGTGGATATACGCTACACACGTGTATGCACGTGCCAATGCACACAAGAAGGATATCGTCGTGTGGATGTACCCACAGGAAACACGTGAAAAAGGAAAAATCAGAAAACCTATACGCGTTCTTCAGTGAAAGAGATGGAAAGAAGTGGAAAAAGTAGCTGTTAGTAGATACGGGTGGAAGTAGTCAGATGCACGGTTTTCTCGTAGCTTTTTTTTTATAAAGCTTGAGGCTCCTCTTTTCCAGCTTTTTTCTCCTTTTTGCCTCCCGCTCTTCTACTTCCACTTCGTCTTACAGGTTTTTTCCTTATTCTTATTCATCCAAAGATGAGACGGGTTTAAACCGAAAGGCGAGTGTATTTCACGCACGGGAGTACACACGTGCACACATCTCCTTCGAGTACACTCCCCTGGGGGTCCCTCGGCGCTTCTCCCGCCACGAGCAAGATGTCTGGTAACTTGACGGTTGAGGGTAACTAGGGCTTGAGAAAGCATGAATTCAAGACGTTGCATAAAGTAGTGCCACTAAAGAAACACGTTTCTTTTACTGTTCCTAGCAGGTACAAGGATGTCCCAAAGCTGCGCAGTCTTCCCAGGCACGTTGTATCCATCCACAGAGGTCCTCACGTGAGTCAGATTCCATATTCCAATTGCTCGGTAGATGAAGAATTTTAATGGATATCGCATTCCCGGCCAGCGGACATTTTCCATCTGCATGATCTCCGTTATTTTTCTCCAAACGATGCAAAGTATCCGATTGATCTTCCCTAGGATCTTGGATGCAGTTCCATCGGTGGTGATCGAGGCAGGCGGATGGTACGAATTGAAATAATTCGGAATCCATTAGGAAGGAAGAGATCACGAGGCATGGAGAGGAGGAAAGAAAAAGGAAATATTATCATCCATGTGCCTCGAGTCTCGTGACGTCCCTGAGGAGATTTTCCCCTCGGGAGACAAAGAGACGAGAGTGATATGGGGTATGGTTTTCGATCCTACGTGTACAGGAGGACCTCTAGAAGGTGTGCCAGAACCCAAATCCCGTAGAATCGTTTACGACGAGGCCGCAGCTTCAAGAGACAGCTAAGAGCGGACGAGAGTTGAACGAGAGCTTCTCCACTGGTGCTAAGTAGAAAATCGTGTCTGGCGTATGAACGCGTGCAGGCTTCACACAAACAAACCCCTCCAAAAACACATATACGCACACGGGGTACGCGTTTGGGGTCCACCAATTGCGCTTCCGCAACTGCTTGGCTTTCGTGTATACGTTGGCACATGGCGAAGAGGTGCCGGCCTGGTAAGCACCCTGCCACTACCAGACGCCGACTGCTAATGCGAAGTGTGAAGTAGACGGGGTTTGAGTAGAGATGGGTTCGAAACAGCCACCCCATCCCCATTCCAACAGCCCCAACCTTTAAACATATTCGTCGGCACGAGTCCGCAGCTACGTTCGAAGGATGAGTCTTGCAGCGCCCCCCCGCCCCTTGCAAACCCACTTTGCTATTTCTACATTCCTCCTTTCGTGTTCGCCTCTTCCGGGGAAGGAAACTACCGCAACGGGTGGCGGAATGTTACCGCGACCCGGGCGCTCTTATATAGTGCACAACACGCAACGCCCCCCCCCTACCCGCCCCCACTTGCCACGGAAAACTTTCAGGAAAATCTCCGTCGACGGGCCTCAGGCCACATGCTAATGAACTCGAGGAATTAGCAGCACCGGAAGGTTAATTCACGAACGATCCAACATGCACGCGTACATTCGTGTCTTCCTCGCGAACATACTGTACTCGGGGGAATCCTTTCGCGTTCTCGTGATGAAATCCGTTACGTTCAAGCAGAATTTCATATATATATGATTTGTTTTTTATCAAAATGAGGATTATGCGGATTATCCTTTGGTTTATCGAATTGAGATATTTTGGGAAGGCGGAATGAGTATTTTGGAAGTATCGGTCCGCACGTTTTCATCGTGGGATTATATCCACATATATTCCCATAAGCCGGCGTGTACGAGCAGCTAAACGGATCTTTACGATGTCGATGGTTGCAGGGCTTTGGTGAACACACATGTAATAGACATATACTTGTACTTCAACTGGTTCCAATACAGCCTCGAATTTGAGGTAAGGACGAGAAATATATATATATATATATATATTATATTATATGAGAAGGTGGGAGTGCAGAGGATAGTGGAATAAAGGAGGAGGAGAAATTGCTAGGAGGGAGGCGATGTTCGATCGGAGGTTAGAAGCCAAGGTAAATACATTAAGGATACAACATCCTGAGGGAGAACATCCTGTCTGGGGACGAGATTCGATATGGCGACGTACCCATCTTTCTCTCTCTCTCTTTCTCCCGCAAGCTCCATATGGAACGTTCAATGCCCGAAGCTTTTTAGACATTAGTGATGCTCTCCCTTCGTATGAACACACCACTCCAACTTTCACATTTACGTCTGCATAAGTAGCTTCGAGGAAGCGGCGAAATGTTCAGGCTCAACGCAAACTTTAACATGCTATCCGGCTTTCCATAACGGTATTGAAAAAAGAAGTAGAAAAAAATGTAGTTTACCGGTTATTAATCTCCGGTAGGTGAAGACACAGGTCGATTTAAAATTGCATGGCATCGAAATCGACAGCCCCTTGAGCTTACGAATTAACATCGAAGTATTTAACTTCGTTGATCAAGCCCGCGATCCAGATCGAGGGCTGCTGGCTCGATACGGCCTGTTCATTTATTTCAGTCGACTTGCATTCTTATAACGAATCGTTGGTAAGAGAGTGAGGGGATCAGGAAGAGGAAGAGTCGTGATAGAACAGGAAGCTATTTGTCTTCTGACTTCGACGAATCAGCAAGCTTTCTCTATACCGTTGTTCGTGGCCGCGACTCAAAGTGCAACGTAGCTTAATCGCTGACACTCGAAAGGGCCTATTCTATGGTAGTTCCTGCATTGAACCTCGTGGATCTTGGCCTTTTTGTCCCAACTACGTATACGTACGTAATCCCGTGCAAATCAACTGATTAAATCGACGAATCGCCAATTCCTTTCTCGAACGCCGTTAATATTGATGACGGCCTGCCTTCATCCAACATTCCATGTCCTATCGCAGTTGCCCGTCTCATCCGTGGTTTCGACTATAACTATTCGAGCACTCGGTTCTTGTTTTTCTCCAGTATTCCTTCGAATGTCCTCGTGGGCTTTTGCAGTCCTGCCCTTTTTGCTTCCACCCGCTACGTTGCCACTGTACCGTCTCCAGTTGCCGGAAGACACCCCAGGCAGCTGTCCATAGCCCTCATTTCCTAAAGCATCGCCGTTGGCAGGAGGGCACAGGGAAACTGACACTGGCATGTGTTTTTCACTGTGTTTTATCGACTTCCAAGTGCTTTTAACGCTAGAGAACCAACGAGACTGTGTCACCCTCGGTATTGGATACTTGTGCGCAGCTGACTGATCATCTCTTCAAGTACTGAGCCAGGCCAATGAGGCTTTATATGGAAAAACGCCGAATTTGTCGCAAATTCTCCGTAGAAAATTCAGCATGTTCGTTTCTTCGCAACTCCGCTCGTTCCATGGAGCACGGATGTGTTCCTTGAAGATTATTAGAGCTCGGGGTGCCTAGTAGCGACAATACCGTAAGAACTTGGAGTCTGTATATGTGGCCATACATAACCTTAACTCTCGAATCCGCAGCGCGGAAAACGGAAGCGAGAGGAAGGAACTAAGCTGGCCCGCAGCGCCGGGGAGAGTTACTCTCGCAAATTATCTTAGAACAGCTCGCCTCCAGGCTCGAGGTGCCTTCCCTTCCGTTGCAAATTATCTGCACACTCGGTTCCGCGCCTGAGCTTTCTCTCTCTCTCATCTCCTCCTTTAACTCCTCTCTCTCTCTCTCTCTGTCTCTCTCTCTCTCTCTCTCTCTCTCTCTCTCTCTCTCTCTTCTCTCTCTCTCTCTCACTGTCTCTCTCTGTCTCTCTCTCATTCTCTCAATGTCTCTCGCCCTCCTCGTAGGTTCCAAATAAAACAAGTTCCGTTTCCCAGGCATTTCTCGAGTGCAAACTTTCGTCTGCTGGAAATTTGATCATGATTTGGAGCCTATGTAATTTACAGTTACATTGGCTATCCAACTTTAGGACTCGATTGCCCTCAGCTATATTATCTCAGTGCATCGCGACTCACCGAAAAATCGAGAATAGTTCAAATTTACTCGAACGAAGCTAAGCAACCAGTAGCATTGCTCTGCTCACTCATCACCCAACTGACAAGAAGAAGCAATCTTTTTTCATTTTCGCATCGAACTGTTACCAATCACCAACGAAATATTCAGTTTCGAATTTTCTCAGCTTCTCTTACGATATCGACGTACTGATGAAAAAACTGTAACATGTTGGGGGTAAAGTGCTTCTACGCACTCTTCTCCGTACAGCCACAATAACGAAGTGAACACGAAGGGGCTAAAAAGTTTGCTGGTGCATATAAAAGGCACCGTCGCAAAGGGCTGAAAAAGAGAACAACGTTCCAGCTTTAACGAGCTTGGTCCAGCTCCATCCCTTTTTTCGCAAGTTACATGCGGTAGCTCCGAATGAAAGGAGACAGATCAACGGACTGAGAGGAAGGGCGAAGAGGCGAGAGGGAGATAAAAGATCGTTGCTTTACCAATGGCCGAAAAGTGGCGTCTTTGTGGATGGAGAGCATAAGAGATGGAGAGAGAGAGAGAGAGAGAGAGAGAGAGAGAGAGAGAGAGAGAGAGAGAGAGGAGGGAGAGAGAGAGAGAGAGAGAGAGAGAGAGAGAGAGAGAGAGAGAGAGAGAGAGAGAGAGAGCTATCCGGTTGCATTGAGAGGAGAGGTAAAATTCACGAAGAGAGGGATGTTTGTCTTTAATTAAAATCAGCCAGTTTCACCATGGCTGAGGTATATGGAAAGTACTCCGTTTATATATACGTGTGTGTATATATATACGCAAACGTGTGTACGCATATAGATAGATGAAAAGAGGAATAAAGCGAAAACGCGAGAGGGTTAAACGTGAGAGAGGGAACAACCCTTGCGGGATTCAACGCTAGGGGGCAAGAGGGCTCTCTCGCCACTTTGTCGAGTGGGGAGTTCTTAATATTCAATTATCCAGCCGCGCTTTTAATCAGCTGTATGGGCCAGTATAACGCGGCTTCGATCACCCCTACAGCAAACCCTTAGGACAAGTATAGCACGGCGGAACGAGATAGAGGGTGCTTTTGTTGGGCAATGCCGAGAACGTTTCGTTCCTCTTTTTCACCCACTCTCCAACACTCCCTCTCTCTCTCTCTCTCTCTCTCGCTATTTATCTCGCTTGTTAAGGGGTTAGGCCTAGTTGTAAAAGTAAAAAAAAAATCACTTTTTTCAAAACCAACATATGTAGCCAGTATATCATCTTATAAATGTTTCCTGAAAACTTGAAGGTTAGACCCCTTTCAGAAGTGCATTGCTCACCGCAGAAGACATTTTCGAGAGGTGCTTCCCAGACATTGGCCGTAATTGAATACAATTTAATATTCTTCGACAAAAAAATTACAGAGTGTTCGTCAGATGATACTTCTTTAAATACCAACTTTTTTTAGAAATTCATCATAACGACTTTCTATTTTTTTAAATCCCAAAAATAATGTGTTAAACATGTTGAGCCTGTTATGTTAAACTAAGGGCCTAATATGTTAAAATATGTTTACTGAATGTTAAAAATGTTAAAAATGTTAAAATATGTAAAAAATGTTAAAATACGTTACAAATGTTAAATCATGTTGAAAATATTAAAATGTGCTTACTGAATGTTAAGAAGAAACATAGAGAAAAATAAAGTTTACTGAATGGTAAGAAGAAACGACCAAAATCCAATGCCACAAAAATAAAGTTCACTAACTGTTAAGAAAAAAAGGTAAAGTTTTTGTTCGTTTACGATAATAATAATGATTAGTGTGCAATAAATAATGTGGGAACATTTATAGTTTTTTCCCCTATGATTCCCCATTTTATTCTTATTTATCCTTATTTACCCTCTTATTTACTTATTTGCCCTCCGCGTGCCCGCTTTGCCCAGAAGCCGTGCTCGCTTTAGGCACCCCCTGGGCAAAGCGGGCATTTGTTGAAGTTTTTAAATTGATTTAATTCTTTATATTTTTAATATCAACTGGAAATGTGTGAATGTACTATTAAAATACGATAAATTTAACAGACGATAGCAAAGAAAAAGTTTGAATATGACATTTTATAACGGCTTCTTTTATTTCCCTTATAGTGCCTGCTTTGGGCCCGCTTCCCATATACAATTTTACAAGAGCCTGTGATTAACGAATTTACCACGGTGCGTTTTATCAGTAAAAATTCACCGGTCAAAAAAACCGCGACTGTGATACAAAAATTGAATGTTGCTTCCAACGATCATATCAGTCTCTTTTTCCATCACCATATAAAAAAAGGGAGCGTTCATACTCGATTTCTTTTTTTTTCCATCGAACTACTCGAATCATACAACGCACCGGCGGTAAAAAAATTGTTCCAAGTGTTTGGTGCCGATAACGAATATTCGCGATGCACAAGCTACAGGCACAATACCGTCACGCGCACAATTGTAGGAGAAAGAGTTTATAGCATTTTATGACGTTTGCCTCGATTCCGGTCGCATCAGCGCAGCAGACCGTTCGATGCGACAAAAGTGTGCAGGTTCCGTACGCGTGTGCTCAACGAATCGCGGCATTAATGACGAATCATATGCGGAGTTTGCGATTCGAGAGAAAAGTCGTGCGCCAACGCCACTGGGAAACGAAAACGATGGAATAATTATTTTCGGCAAAATGAGCGCGAACAAGAACGTTTTGTATCACCCGCACGCGAAAAATCTATGAATTGTGAGAATACACGTATGCAGGGAGATCCATAAAGCGGTGTGTGAACGTTTGCGTCGGAAATCTCGTTTTCGCGTCGTGCTTAAGGCGTTACCCCCACTTGTAGCGCAAAAAACGGCCTTTTTCATGAATTTTTTTTAAAGAAAACTACAAAACTTTTTTAATCGATCAATATACCATCTTAAAGAACACATCTTGAAGAACTTTCAGTAATTTTTTTATTGAAAAATATTACATTGTTTAGTGGCAAATGGCCGTCAATGAAATAATGTTTTTATATACACGGTTTGCGGTGACCAACATTGCGGCGAAGTGGATCATCTGAAAAAAAAATGCGGATGGATTTAGTCAAATATAAGTATAAACTAGTCTTTAATCGAAGGATTTTAAAAAATATTCATTTTTCACAAAATGGCGGACAGTCAAAGTTAATGGTTCGATTTTAACGAAAAAAAACGGCCGTTTTTTGGCTACAAAACGGCCATTTTTTTCGAAAAAAAAAATCGAACGATTAAAGACTACATTTTTATGTATTAAATAAGCCTGCAAAATTTCAAGAAGATCGGTTCATTAGTGTTCGAGTAATCTTGGTCACCGACTTCAGAAATGCCATTTTGAGAAAAACGCGTTTAAAGTTTCAATTTCAGTTCTTCAATTCACGGATTCTTCTCTTTCAACGCTCATATCTCAGTCAATTTTGTTCGGATCGACTTGAAATTTTCAGGACATATTCTAAGATACTTATACTTCAAAAAAATGCAATAAAAAAAATCGATTTTTTCAAAATCGCAAGTGGGGGTAACCCCTTAACAAACGTCGCCTTTGCACGCGAAAAAGCTCTTCCTAGCTCATTAATCGGGTAGATTTCCCGTGGAGCCGTTGCACGTATGCACGTATGCCTGGATAGGGCGGGTCGGATCCTTGCGTAGCTGTTCACTCCGAGTGACTCTTAAGGATGCATTGCCCGTACATTCCCCACCAAAAGTAAGTTTCGGCGAGAATTTTGAGTACCTTGCGATGAGATTAAAGTTTAAAAAAAATCAACCACATTGACGATGTCTAATTTCCGGTAATAATAACTCAAAAAAGTTGCAAGTAAATTGTTGACGAAAAAACTTGTTCAACAAATATACGGTGAACTACTTTTTTATATTATAAAATGAATTCGTAGATTTTTCTGAATAGGTATGAATTTTTTTAGAATTTACTTTATATTTTCATTTAAAATTTTTTAATTTAAAAAATGGATGAGTCGGCACAAATTTTCAATATTTTTTTGGAGCAATGATCTATACTAAATGAAAGAAGTCCGGGGAAGTCCGGGGAAGTCCGGGGTATTGAACGAATAGTCTTGCAGGTACAGCCTCGGAAAATTCCAAAAACGGGATTTTCGAAATGGAGAGAAAATTCTTGAATAAATCATACGTATTCAGAAAAATATCATAATTCATTTAATGTCACAAAAAATCAAGTTTGCCGGAGATATTTGAATACATTTTTGTTTAAACAATTTATTTATGAAGTTTTGGCACTGTTATTATTCAAAACCTATGTGTCTTAACATCTTCAATACGGTTGATTGTTTTTCAGAATTTAATGTTATCACAAAGTACTCAAAATTCTCACCGATAGTCACTTTTGGTAGGGAATGTACGGGCAGCACATCCTTAAGGGAGAACACTACTGTAAAATATTTGAAAAATCTTTTTTTTTAATGTACTTTAAAAATAGCGGAGGTATGGCACGATCTTCTAAACTGCATTTTCAAAACTGGCATGACGTATAGCTAAAAAATTGATCGTCCGATTCTGATGAAATTTGTTATAAGTCTTTCGAACCTTATTGTCTAAAACATGCCCCCAAATGTTTTCGAAAATTCAAAAAGAGTATTCTTTCATTGCAAAATGTAGCCATTTTTTTCTGCAAGTTTAATCTTTTTGTTTCAAAACATACCATTTCATTGATTGTCAGCATTTCTCACCTTTTCTTGGTTCATATTTTGCGTACGAGTGTTGATGAAAGAAAAATCTTCATCACTTTTTATTCCGATCAATCCCGCCGACGCTACGTGTCACGCCGTCTGTCAAAATCCGCCGCAATCCATTTAGAAGACCGTTCCATACCTCCTCCATTTTTAAAGATGAATAAAATTTAAAAAATACTATGTAACAGCCAAAAGTAGTAATAAAACATACCCTAAGTTTAAAAAATAGTGAAGAAATCTTTCCTTAAGAAAATCATGAAAACCAGCCATTTTTTCATGTTCCCTAAAAACAGCCATACTGGGATTCGTACAATAGCTCTGAATGTACTGATCAAATTTAAAAAAGAAACGATTTTTTTTGTACGTAGAATATCATGCTGTGATAAAGAATATCATTAGTTAATCTATACATATAAAACAGTTCCATGACTGACTGACTGATTCAATGACCAACCAACATATAGAAAACGCATAGCCCAAACCTATGAAAATAGAAATATTAAATTTGGACGATATGTTTCTTAGAATGTGCAGAAATGCACTAAGAGAGGATTTTTCGAAAACCAACGCTTATGGGGGTCAAATACGGCGTAAAAGTTTGTATGGAAAATTGTATTCCTCGTCATAATAAAAGTTTTTCGCGTATCTAGAATGTCATTCTGTCATAAAAATGTAGCTTTTCATCTTTTTTTAACGAAGTTGCATTTGATATTATCTCGGGGACGTGCCTCAAATGAAAAACGGATGGTGCTATTTTACTCCCCCTTCGAATCCGTTCGACACGTATCGCAGCGATTCTTTGTTTTTCCCCTCTATTTTCGAGTTACATCTACTTACAAATATAGGCTCGTTCAAAAGCTGGCATCATAAAAATCGTGTAATTCCCTTTATCGCTTTTTTCAGTCAGTATTGTCATTGCTACGGACAAACGTGACGCGAAATGTCTAGTCCTCTCGGCTGCTTCGAAAAAAGAGATTATGCCCCCAGCCCAACCAAACCCAACCATTCCGAACGTAATTTTTTGAATCGGGTAAACTTTATGTTTCTGTTTTTCGTAAAATAGCGCACTTCTTACAAATGTAGGTACGAGTATAAATTTGGGGGTTGGTATTTGATACAATCGCGATATCAGGCTTTTTGCTCGCCCTAAACGATTCGGACTGTTTGCCGTTGCTATACCGCCTGGTCGTACACCCGTTCTACGTTCTCAAATTCCTTCACTGCTATCCTATTCCAGCAAACGACTCGATTTCGTTGTTTTTCCAACTTTCGGGAAAAAAATTCGGGAAAGCGTTGTTTTTTATTCTTCTCATCTTTCCTCCCCGTTTGTACACAGAGCCCGGTAAACTTTTTCCGCAAAAGCTCAACTAACGTGTGTACGGACGATTGTGGACCGCGTTCCTTTTGGTTTCTTTGTTTTCCTTTTTTTGCCCCTTTTTAGTCTTCGCGTGCCTTTTGTTTTGTTTTTCCCTCACTAGAGCAGCGCGAGAGTTGCATTTCCTAAAGCTCATTGCGGTACAAGCGTATCTCTACACTATTCCTCTCTTTGCTCTTTGTGCTTGTGGATTCGTAAATGCACGGTTTTACCTTCAGCTTTCTCGTTAACTCGGTCCGGGCATTCACATTTCTCTCTCTCCCTCTCTCTCTCTCTCCCTCTCCCTCTCTCTCTCTCTCTCTCTCTCTCTGTCTCTCCCGCCATCCCCTTTTTCCTACGCCCTTATCTAGATTTATGAACAAAAGTTGCCTTACTCGATTATTCGTGAACGTCTTTTCAAATTCTAAAGAACCTTTAAATTTCCATCCGGATAAGGTTCGAAACCCCTCCCTCTGATCGAGCTGAAATTTTGCAGAAACCTTCCTTTTAATATTTTAAAACAACCCCTAAAGGGATTTTTGGCGACTTGCAATAGCTTTCGAGATATTGAATTTTTGAGTTTTTTTTTTCAACGCCGGCCGGCTATATCTATATCTGCTACGTCTCCGTTCATACCTCCGTTCGCGCTCTCCGTTTTGTCCAAACGAAAATACCCAAACAACCCCAAAAACTATTGCCCATCGCCAAAAATTCCTTTAGGGATTGTCTTAGAATATTAAAGGAACATTTGTGCAAAATTTCATCTTGATCGGAGGGAGGGTTCGGAACCTTACCGTTAAAAAAAACTTTAAAATTCAGTATCTCGAAAACTATTGCCAGTCGCCAAAAATCCCTTGCCTCAAAATGTGCAAAACTTCAGCTTGAGCGGAGGGTCGCGGGGGGAGGGCGTATCCTTCCATTCAAATTTTCAACTATTTGCTTTTTTCCGCATTGAAAATTCCTTCATCCTTTTTTTGGAGTACTTTTTTTAGTGAGCAAATATTTCCGCTGGTAAGTGATGCGTCTAACCTGATAAATTTCACATTCTGCATCACCAGGACTTTTCGATAGGCGAAATTTGTCGTTTTTATTATTTGCCAGGCGGCGTTTGTCCCACCTGGCCTTTCAATTTTCCATTGCACTTCGAAATATATCGCGGTATAGGGGAACAATGATTGTACCGAGTGGCTATGATCTGTACGTGGAGAGATCGGGGACGCATTCATCCGTTAATCCCCCAATCTCTTTTTCGGTATGAGCGCACAGTATGACGCTTTATCCCTTCAACTTTGACGTTGGCATATGCCATGCGATCAAACAAGTAGGGCAGTATGTTTTTTAAACGTTTTTAACGAATCCTCTCAAAACTTCCCAGATATTCATCAAATCGTTGCGCACGGCTGTTGATTTTATCTTTCAAACTTTTATCCAGTGGGCCAAGGGATATTTTGTGCTGCTTTTAATACCGCCCACTTCCGGTAAAGCGATTTTAAAGGCATTCGATCTCGAGTACCATTCTGATAGTAGCCTGCCATGCAGAAATTGTGGTTGGGATCCAATTGGATTCCCATACTCGTGTGCCGCTTCCTGATAGAGATCCACCGGAACATCTCATTGAATCCCTATACTAAAACGTCACCCTTGTATATTGAATTCCAATGGGGAATGCCGATAAGAATCCAATTTGGATCCGAATCCAATTTGGATCCTGAAGGATTCCCACATTATCCAACAGAATCTGATACGATTTTTGATGGATACCATCGCATTCTGCACGTTGAATTTTTCAAAGAAAATATATAGATATACACAATGAGTTGGTCTTCTACAAGTATAAATCCGATCTTGACAAATTATAAATGGCTTAAAAAGTATAGCTTGAAAATTTATTCGAATTCCGTCACTGAAAATCCACTGTATTAACGTTCGTTATTTATTTTACTGCGCTTCAAGTATTGTAACATTCGCTGGGTGCTTATTAATCGCAACCGTTACAAAACGAGTTTAAAATTGTTAAAAAATACGATCAAACCCATAAAAAATCTATTAGTAGTCATAAAATTGGAAATAAATACCTTAACGAAGCAAGCTGTTGTTCAAAACTCGACATGACACATGCCACTGACAGGTAAGCTGGTGTTGCCAACACAAGAAAAAAAACAATTAAAAGCACTGCGTACTCTTTGGTGGCTTCGAGCGTGGCAAGAATTTTCAAAAGGCGTTGATCGGCAATGCAGAATCCAATCGGATCCCAATGAGGATTTCCTATGTGCGCCGTCCCTAACAAATCCCTATAGAGATGTGGGTACTTTCCCCAATAAATTTGTGCACGGGATCACGAAAGGATGTATTTTTGGGAGACCCAACAAATTCCGGTTAAGAATTTCAAAAAAAAATTCCTCAACGACGTCAATAGGGAAAAAGTGCGGTACCTACTTGGATTCCAATGTAAACTCCCTACGTGGAGCGTGCTTTTAAATGCCTACAGGGATGTGGTAGGATCTGGGGACCCCCGACGAATTTGAGCACGAGCAATTGTCTCCATTCACAACATTATGTCAACCCAAATCTTTCAAAAATCATCCTTATATAAAAGTGTGCATATCATCCAAAAGTCGCTAGCAAATCGTACTGTCCCAAAATCAACGATTGTTGTGAACATTTCTAAACTGCCCTTAAAGGGCGAGATGCAGTCCGAATTTTCAAAAAACCGATTTTTTCTACATTTTCTTGGAGTATGATGTTTCGAAAATATTCCCTGACAATTTCAAGTTGATCCGATGAATAGTTTCCAGGATATCCCACAATTAGTGAAGGGGGTTCAGGTCCCCATGGCAGGTAGCGGACGGCATGCAAGCAACCGGTTTCGACCCCCCCCCCCCCCCCCTCATTAGTAACGATAATACCCGGGAAGGCAGAATGCTTCGAAGACAACAACAAATTGATATTTTGGAAGCGTCCAGATCGGCGAAGCCCTACTGTATGGGCCAGGAATTGATGATTCGATGTAAGTAATTTTTTAATTAGTATTTCTATACATAAATCAAGTGTAAATTTGGAAAACTCTTTCAGAAATGTTCAAAAATGTATTACTCAAAAACTATGAACTTTAGCAAAATTTTATAAAGAATACTTTCATTTTTAAATTGTCCAAAATGTTTAAAGACATTATTCATCCCGAAAAACTTTAATTTTTGGAAACATTGTTTTAACAATTGGCTATAAACAATTGAATACTCGACTTTTCGGCAAAAAATTATGATATTCGGATTCAGCGGATGAAAATACATAAAAAAAGTTTAGCTTCATCCATCGAACTCAAAATTTTACGAACATATAATACCGTATCAACATCAAAAAACTTTAAACGCGTTTTTCTTGCAACTATGTTTTTCGAGTCGGTGACCGCTATTATTGAAAAATTACTCGATGGATTTTGATGAAATTTGGTGTGCTTATTGATAGCATTAAGAACTAGTCCTTAATCGGAGGATTTTCATTTTTGTTGAAAATTTATATTTTTTTTAAACAATAAACGAGATTTTTTTCGGTCGAAAATCGAAAGTTATCTGTCGGAAGCCGCCATTTTGTTAATTAAAAAAAAGCTTCTCTTAAGGACGAGATTTATTATTAAACTAATGATTTTTTTTTGGTTTTTTTATTTCAGATGATCCAGTAAAATTTTATGATACTCACCGCAAAGCACTACATGCCGAAGGAGGTCCGACAAAGATGGCAATATTTTTATAAACAATCAAAATTTTTCTTTGAAAATTCGTACAAGTCAAGTTGAAATGTAACATAAAAAGTTTGAGTAACCACTTTTGTAAAACAAACTTAATTACTATAAAAAAAAAATTATTGAAAATGCTTGTTTTTTCACGCCTCTGACTGCATCTCACTCCTTAAAATAGACAGATATGCCGATAGTTCAACATCATGTAGCTATAGGCATAGCGAATGAAAAATATTCTTTTCCTATATATATGGACTCGTGTGTGTGCGTCTTTGCTTGTGTGTTTCGCAATGAAAGGAAGCACCCTTCCATTGCGAACACACACAGCAAAGGCTTTCTTCATTCGCGTTCGTCGCCTCTGCCGGCTGTCACTCTTTCACGCCTAAGCGAAGAACTGTTGCCTTTTTTCCTTCATACAGCTCTTTGTAATGGGCGAGTTGGAATAGACGAGAATACGTTTTTCTCCAGTATACTCTACTGTTTTTAGCGGAGCTGTTGAAAAGCTCAGGTGCCCTGGTGTTGAACGGAACCACGATTGAATTGACGACAAACACAGGAACCGGATGAAAGAGACAGAGGGAGACGGTGAGCTGAAAAAACGCCAGATGAAAGCTTTTGCGGTAGCAGCGAAGGAGCGAAAGAGATAGAAAAGTGTGAAAACGAGCTCATTGTTCTGCACGATTGTTTATTGTTCGGAAAAATCTAACGCCACTCGTTCGGTTCACCCCCAGGTAGATATGGTTATATTCCGAAGGATGAATTAAAAAAAACTAGATCCGTTGAGGCCTTAGGCCACAGTAACGGGTATAAAATCATGTGCGAATTTGACAATTTTTTTTTCGTATGAAAAAGTGATTCGCTCATAAAATGAATTACACATCTATTTAGTATAAATCTCAAGCTGTTAGAAAAAAAATATACATGTATATTTTTTTCGATGTACAAAATAGCCGACTACTAATATTTTCGTTTGTTATCTTTTTTTTAGGCACTTCGCGGCGAGGCATTTGGCATCCACAATTGTATGCCAAGAACAAAAAATACAAATTCTCGTCAATCTACTTAGCATACCCAGAGAAGTACGTACGGAATTTAAAAAATATTGTTTTATTCAAAAGTTGTACGTATTTGAACTTAAGAAATGAATTTTCAGTGAAAAATTTCATTATGACTGCTTATAAATTGCTCATAAAATGAAAAGTTTTCAATTAATCAGAAATTCCGTACTTACTTTTCTGCGAAATGCAACTAAGAACATCAATTTTTAATTCGAAGTAAATCGAGTGAAAACTGTTGAAGTTATTTGTCACGCCATTTGGAAAAAAAACTGTTTTGAGAAGTTTCGAGTAGTCAGCCATTTTGTACATCGAAAAAAAATATATATATATATTTTCTAACAGCTTGATATTCATACTAAATAGATGTGTAATTAATTTTATGAGTGAATTACTTTTTCATACGAAAAAACAAATTGTTAAATTCGCACATGATTTTATACCCGTTACTATGGCCGAAGGTCTTAAGGCGGGATATACATTTGCAACCATAAAACTATATATATAAAATATTTTCCCGGAGTTGCAAAGCGAAATTCGGAAACGTCAAACAGCCCGTCAACGCTGTGCCTCACCGCTCGGATTCGCAGAGCGCGACGCAGGTGGAACCGAGACCATAGAGTGGCAGACAGAGATGGGCAAAAAGTAATTAAAACGACTAACAATGAAAATTACTACTGTAATTGATAATTTAATTTATCTGTAACAGATTACTTAAGTAATTAGTTACCACAAGTACCTAGTGCAATTTAATTAAAATTCTATGCACACTTCGAACGCTTTTTTCTCAAGAATGCATTTTTGAAATTGGCGGGCAGATTTACTACAAAACTATTGAGCCGATCGAGTAGAAACTTGCTAGGAATATGGATAACATTGCTAGCTTCTACTTGACGAGAATCGTTTTCGAAAAACCTTGAAAGATCACGACTTTTTCAATCCAAATTTTACAGAAATTCGTAAGTTTGAATTTTCTTCATTTTAATTACTGTCAAATAAAAACTATACATGGTCTAACGGAAACAAATTTTTGAATTTTTTTGTAAATCAAAGTCTAGGGGAAGAAAGAATGTAGGCCATTTTGATGATAGATGAGTTGACGAAAATTATTTTGTATACTTCAATATACTATAAAAGTATACCAACGAATTGATAAATATAGAATAATTATTGCTTGCTTTAAAAAATGCCTCAAAATTGGTTAATTTCTTCCGGTCTAAATGTACATTCCACTTCATGTTTTTTTTTACCGACGACTGGAATTTGTAAAGAGGAAAAAATAATGGGTCGACTTACAAATGATGGGAAAGAAATTCAGGATTAATGGTAAGCGGTGCAATTATCAAGGCTCGCCTATGCTGGAAAAAAGCGTGCAACTTCCCAAAAATTAAACTCGTCAAGTTATTCGAATGAGGTTCCTACATTTCCTTGGTAAGTCAAAATAAGCGAATCGGGGATATTCGTCCAATCGTGACGCTGGTGACAAGAGCCGAGGAGAAAACGCAACGCATATGGATAGAAGGAGAACCAGGCGAGCTGGAGAAGAAGGACGAAAAAAATGAAGAAGCGCGAGGTGTCTTTCATAGGGCCGATGAGATTATTACGAGTAGACGTCGCTTATCTCACTCTCGTTAAAAGTACGGACCAAGCTATTTCATTTGAATTTTTTTTTCAATATGAGACGACAATCCAGCGGAGCAGCAGGTATGAAGCTCAAGCAGCCAACGATGAGTTTCGCGTCTGGCGATTGAAATGCACGGGAGAAAGCGTGAATGCCAATTCCAGCTCGGAGCTTTTTATGCGCGTACTGGATGAAAAAGTAATTGCGGAAAATGTATTGAATGAAACACCGAGCGGTGTTCGTTGCCAGTAGTGAGAGCAAACAAAGGGCAAAGATGGAGGCAGAGAGAGAGAGAGAGAGAGAGAGAGAGAGAGCAGAAGGGAAATGGGCAACACAAGTAAATGGTGACTGCTGGGCCCTTGGATATCTTGGAAACGAACAAATGTCCGCGACGACTGTGTGAAAAGAGATCTCTTTATAAACATCTGGCGGAGGACGAACGATCGCGTAAATGGCGGAGGGGGCATGGAGATGTCGCGGCAAATGAGAAAAAGCAACCGTCGCAAAATAAAAACGAATTTATCCCTTGGAAGGAAATAAAGGACGGAGTTAAAGAAAAATGTTAAGCCTCGGTCGTTGCTACTTGAGTTAAATGGACGATGCGGATAGCGTTAATTCTCGAGAGTATTAGTGAAAAAGAAAACAGCCTTGAAACAAACAAATTTTATTCTCACGTAGAATTATTTTCCGTCGTTAAAAGTCGAGCATTTATTTTAATTACGTCAACGTGTCTTGTTTACGTCATTTGTCAGATTTTATCTTAGTACGTACGGGCCGAGAGTTGATCAAATTAATTCTGGAAGATACAAAGTTTGTCAAATTTAACCGACTAAATTGTTGGCATACATACGTCTCGTCTGATCACTTGATCGTGCAACACTGAAAATGTATTAGAGTAGAGCAGTAGCTAGAAATTCGTAAAATAATAAACTGCGATTTTTCATATCGTAAAATCATTTATTTCGATTTTTGCAATCGGTAAAATATTGAGACAGTGCCCGTTTTTACTGACATTTGTCATTTAGGCTAACATTTGACACTTGAGGATAGGTTCTAAAATAATTTTAAACATAGCAAAATTATTGCTATGATTTCACGACATAAATTCCGGAATGATTTATTTTTGCACGAATTTCGGGGATTTCACCGCATTTTTAGGTTTTTCGTATAATGACCTACAACGATCATCATTTAAGAGTCCGCCTTCGATTTAGTTGAAACTCATATATATGATAAAGCATTGAAAACTAGGAGACGTGTTTTTTTATCGGGGAAAAACGGTTTTAAGGAGAGGAAAGCACCCTTCAAAGATAGGCGAGGCACCCCGTCACTTAATTTTTTTTCACTACTCCTATAGTGGATTTTTCATCACTTCACATTAAAAGAATTCTGGTTTTTGTTTCATTCAGATCGGTGGCCTGCTTGTGGGTGAAATTGCGAAATCAGCCCTCAACATGCCTTTCTTCGAGGGGTGGTTTCCCACCTTAAAGCCGTTTTTCCGCCTATCAAAAATAAATACGTGTATAATAGTTTCCAATACATTCAATCTCATATATGGGTTCGAACAAAATCGAAGGCGGACACTGAACGGCTTGTGCCTAGTTGTAACAGTCGAAAACAGCTTATTATTGGGAATTTTTTTTTTAAAACCCGATAATAAATTTTCACAAAAATTAGCGCAAAAATTAACGACGCGTTTTCCACGTAAAAGTCTTTATTTTAACAAACACAATGGGCATTTTTCGTTCATCAAATCGAAAATATGTTTCGGAAAAAAAATCCTTCGATTAAATACTACATTTTTACATCTAGCAAAAGCCCTAGAAATTTTAGAAAGATAGATGCAGTAGTTTTTGATATATTTGGCTCACCGAGTTCAAAAACGTACTTTCGAGAAAAAAAGCGCTTCAAGTTTCGAACGACGCTCCGAGCACTTCTCCGAGCCTATAAATCTACCAATCTTGATCGAATTGAAGTTTTCAGGGAACATTTATAACACGATATACTGTCAAGATATATTGGTTTAGAAAACGTGATTTTTCGATTTTTACAACTAGGCATAACCCGTTAACCTTTCCTTGACACACTTATATTTGGCCACGGCTTTGACACACTGGGTCAATTTGACCCAGATGTACTTCATCCACCTGCCGTTAACAACCCTTCGGTCGGTTTTATTGAACAAAATCCGGGATCCACTGTGACCTTTTCTTAATATGCCTGCATAATTAAAATTCGTAAAGTACAAAATCAATGGTTATAAAAAATGATTAAAAACTTCCAATTTTAGGAAAGTGAGCATTGTATGAACGTGGGCTGTCATTCATAGCTTTATTATATTGATTTCATTTTCTTAGTACCATTTTTTCAGCACGATCTTAGGCCTCAAAATTCGTGAAATACCTTCCACTCATTGTTCCTGTATTTACCTAGTTGCAGAAAAAACCGAATAAATCTGCAACATTTTCATCGAAAGAAATCACGCCAAATCTTTCCACGCTAAATGAACGAATTTAGCCCAAATGGCCAGTAGCTTGGCCCGAATCACTTCATGCTCACGGCTGTGTGAACTATCTGTAGCATAAAAACATCAAGCCCGTGGTCCAACTACGTAAACCGCTGGGAAAAATATATAAGCACCCCTAACGAGACGTTCAATGAAAAGTCCCACGAGAAAAATGATTTTCCATATTGCCCCTATACGATTCACGGCCCGTTAAAAAATTGCCAACCGGAGAAACGTATTTGCGCGGAAGTGTAGTTTGCAGGATTAATCTCCGGTGGTCAATTGCCCGGCCAAGACTGCGTTGGCGCGCTATCTCGCGACTTTTATTCCGATGCGATTTGTCGGTGAACGGTTTTGTCGTCCCGGTCGTTAATCGAGCGAAGTGGAGTCCAAGTGTCGATCAGAATGGGATGGAAAACGTCGCCGATGACGTCGACAACGACGACGACGACTGCGACGGCACGGCAGCTATCTTTTCGAGCACTTCTTCCGACTGCTTCACCCGCGCCCATTGGCGCTGCAAGCAGTGAGTACTTATTCCAGTACTTACACCTCGATCGTACTCCCCGAGAGCCAATTCGCCCTCCTCTTGGCCGAGAAGCACCGGCGTATATACATTTATACGTCGCCTCTTAAGAAACGAAAAGCTACAGAGCCCAGCCGATTTAACGCATAGAGCAAAGTGAGTTAGGCCCTTTCGCTCGCTGTGACTCTATATGGAGGGACCGTAAAGCGTGTGCCCGAACGGTTTTAGCCCCGAGAAAACTCGATTACGTTGCTTTCGATCTTCCACTTTGCACCGGCCATCCTCCTTTCCCCACCAACACCATCAACCCCTGGTCGTTCACTTTCGAATGCATATATGTGAGTTATGCTCACATGCATATCTGCACACAACGCCAACACACGTTGCCGTCTCAGCACTGCTCTTCGCTCTGCTTTTATTCTATTTTACTTTATTCCATTTCTCGCTGGGCGACGCGATTGAAAATTTCAAGCTCGCACACCCTACCGTCGACTGGACATTTTGCAAAACCCTTGGAGTCTGTCAAATTTACTTACCCTCTTTGGCGAATACTCACATTCGGATAAAAGTTTGAAGTCTTTTACCGAAGCAATTTACGGTATGTTTTCGCAGCTTAGGAGGCGTTTGTATTTCGACATTTATAAGCGGACGTGCACATACCGATCCCTCTTCGCGAGGACTTTTCATACTTCTCTCCCTCGCGATGATCGGGAATTCGCCACGAATCACGCGCGGTCCGCGCGAAAATTCGCGGCCCAGCCTCGAGTCAGGAATTTTTTTATTGGATCTATTGCCCGGAAGACTTCTACCCCACGTTATATATGTACAGGGTGTCCTGTTGTAAATGGATAATCCTGCAACTGTCGATACGTCAGATCATGTCCTACTATACGCTGGAATTTCAGTTCAGTAAAAGTCCCACGGTTTTCGAGATTTTGGGCTTTGTATTATTTTTTGAAAAAACTCATCTGCTTTTGGGTTTTTCGCATGCCATTTCTACAATTGATATAAATCGACTATAACGAAGCAACTTTTTAAAGTAATTGGCACGATATGCGTAATACATTTTTTTACAACGCAGGCTATCAAAATCAGATGTTCGAATTGGTTTGTATGGAAATTCTGCACGAGATCTTTTTTCATAAAGTTTCCTTAACATTTGAGGTTAAAAAGACGACTTTTCTTGATAAAACAAATAACCAAGACTATTTTTCAAAAGACCGGGTCAAAAAAGTTACCATCAATACCAAGTTATCATGAATCCCAAGTTACCATCAATCCCAAGTTATCATCAATCCCAAGGAATCATCAATCCCAAGTTATCATCAATCCCAAGTTACCATCAATCCCAAGTTATCATCAATCCCAAGGAATCATCAATCCCAAGTTATCATCAATCCCAATTTACTATCAATCTCAAGTTACCATCGATCCCAAGTTATCATCAATCCCAAGTTATCATCAACCCCAAGTTATCATTAATCCCAAGTAATCATCGATCCCAAGTTATCATTAATCCCAAGTAATCATCAATGCCAAGTTACATCAATCCCAAGTTACCACCAATCCCAAGTAATCATCAATCCCAAGTTATCATCAATCCGAAGTTATCATCAATCCCAAGTTACCATCAATCCCAAGTTATCATCAATCCCAAGTTATCATCAATCCCACGTTATCATCAATCCGAAGTTATCATCAATCCCACGTTATTATTAATCCCAAGTAATCATCAATGCCACGTTATCATTAATCCCAAGTAATCATCAATCCCAAGTTATCATCAATCCCAATTTATCGTCAATCCCAAGTTATCATCAATCCCAAGTTATCATCAATCTCCCAATGAAATCACCGGACATCGTATATCCCCGCATAATTGAGGAAGAATTCGAGAAACGCGCAGAAAAGCAAGCATCATGAATGAAAATGACCCGAGCCTCATCATCGACGAGAGAATCAAGTTATCCGAGCAAGTTCCACGCTCGCTCCATGAGGCAACGTTTCCACGATTCCCAAATCTCGTCGTCTCTGTTGAGGAGCCCACAAGAAAGTCAGCCGCAGGAACGAGAAATGAAGGACTTCCACGAAGAGACGAAAGCAGGAAGGTGCAAGGAAAAGCAAACACAGGGATGAGCAGACGTGCCAGACGTATACGAGAACTCGTCGTTCGCGTCAACGTTACGACACTGTAGCCAGAGGTTTATATCGTCATGGGACGAAACTCTCGATGCGATTTGCATCAAGCAGATAATATTATGCAAACGACGCCTCACTTCTCTCTGGCTTTCTCCCTCTTACTGGGCAAAATCGTGGCCATTGCGACCAGATATGAAACGAGAGGCAGTCTATCTTTGATGAATATATATATACCCACATTTAGACGAGACGTTTGCGCTTCAGAACCTGCCGTCACATCAAGCAACCCTCAAAACATGAGGGACGAGTCATACATACTCATCTCACTCAACCTGTGCGCTTCGAAGGAACGGGCCGACAATGTTTCACCTGCCACATGTTACACCTGTAATAGCAACGCATTTGCATACCAACTTGACGCAGAATTTCTTCTTCGGCCACTTTGCATACGTATTTCTTTCCGGGCCGCAGAGAAAATTTCGCTCGCTCGTGCATTGCAACGAAATGAATTCTGATCCGTGATGAAAAATAAGACCGGGGACGGGCGAGTGTTATCGCTAGAAATTCTCGAGAGCCTCCGATGAAACTTTCAACGGATTCGTAAAACTGTTCAACCACTGGGCATAATATGGGCTTTCCGTAGCGACGCGAATCGCTGGAAAAATACACAAGCTTTCGTTCCGCTGATGCACTTGGAATATCAGAGATGTGGGGTCTCGGTGGATGAGGATCCATGGCGAACGTTACAGGTAAGCCAGTTGGATGCACTTTGGGAATCCGTATGTATACGGATAGCTCCGCTAGCTCTGGTAAACAAACTAGCGCAACATACATAGCGTGCGGGAATCGCGGCTCTCGCTTTTGTACCAATCGATGTGATGTGTAGCCGCATACGATATCACTGGATCCTATGTAGTCGATCAACCGTGTACCAACGGCAATGGAAACTCGAACGGACGAACGGAGAAAAGTCTGGAAAAGCTTTGACGAAAGGGTCGCTTTAGGAGACGACTTGAGGGAAGGGTGATGAAAAAAATGGATTTTTTCTTGCATCAATGCGACTTTAAAGGAAATCAACATAATTGATACGGACTGTATTTAATTGATACCGATGGGAATGTTCATTTTAATCATGTTAAAAGTTTATTTTGCAAGGTGCTCCAGTCTACCATCGCTTTGCTTCGGCTGCTGATCTTGATGAGAGAAAGGTAAGTAAACACAACGAAAGTACTACCCGACTAGAAATGTTTCTACGGGGCTGATTGAAGCTATAGGGACGGTTGAAAGGAAACTAGTAGCCTAGGCCTCTGGTGCCTGTTCAACCTAGTAGACTAGGCCTCTGGTGCCTCTTCAACCGATATTTCTACCAGAGAAAGAAAAATAACTAACAAATTATTTGAAATACATGGAAGCAAGATTATTCGAACTAAATCGTACAGTACTTAGACGATTAGCGAATCAAATTGCTGGTATTGAGAATGAAACCATTTTCATGTGCAAAAGATGCCAATCACTCTTATCCCATCATGCTCACGGCGCTGTTTCCTCTTGCCCCGCTTATGCGGTAAGATGGGTAAATGCAGGTTTTATCAAAAATATATATTGTATGCTAACACTCAGAAAAACTGATTTTTTTGTTTCCCGAACTAAAAGATTAATCAATGTTGATTAGTTTAAAAGAATTAGTTGACTGAATCATATATATTGTTATATTTGCACGTGACCTTAGCGTTCTCATCATGCCCCTACTTTCCCTATATGAACTCTGTATAGTCACCGCTCTATCGTGGCTTTTGACACTTAACCTTCAATGCCCAAGTTCCGTGTGTACGTAATACACATGATTGTACCTTGCTAATACATCCTTCCTCATTGCCTGGAACAAAGTATCCCCCGAGTTTCCTCGATTCCGGCATCAATTTCAGTGGCTTGTTGAGCTACATACGGACGGTTGGGGGTGAGCCGGGGGTGCCCCGAAGAGCGCTCGCCCGTTAGCCAAATTGCAGTAGTTTGCGCGCCGACTAGGGAGATCCTCTCGGGCGATAACGTAAACCAGCGTGGTTTATGAGGCGACGAACTCTTGTTACTCGCCACTGTATACCGGTAAGTACGCAATGCGTACGCATAGTGGATCTGTACGTACTAGGGTACTACATTGGTGGCAAGTAAGTACTGCATGTGCCATCCGTACGAACAACCGTCGCAGTTTCGACTCAGGCTGCGCGTGGGGTGTACACTGCTCTTGCCGCGTGTCCCTCCAACGTGCGGAGTTATAGCCTATGAGCCCAGGCTCTCCATACACTGCAAACTTCGGCTGGTCTTTGCTACACCCCCGCCTCCTCACAGCCCCTCTCGCCGCACTCCTGCGTACGTACAACTGCCATTCGAGCGATCTCGCGTTATAATCCACGATAATGGATTGATCGCAACATTCGTCATCGGCCTACCAACATGTCTGAAAATATACCCACCGATCTCCATACCCCTCTGTACATGTGTTTGCGGCCCATTTCTCCACATCTATTATGCATCTTGTGTTCACGTGCCCACACACATTCGTAAATCACTTTGGAATCGTCATCAACGATAACGACGCGCGGGGGGGCATACCGCCATTATTTATCCTAATGGTTGTACGCATAAATACAAGAATAGGGTACACTTGGCGACAGGACCTTCGGCACTTTTGTCGCTGGTGGAACATTTCTCATTGGACAGGAAAGAGATTGAGGACATTAACTACTGGATATTTTTGCGTAAGTGGAACTGAAATGAACAAACTGTTGGCAAATGTGTATTGGATGCACATTTTTGGGTAATATTCAAAACGGACAATTTAAGAATGTTGGTCGTGAATCGCGCTTGGCTTTGAATCGACTCGTAACATACAGGAAGTGTCTTCATGACGGTGCGGAATTGTGACACTTATCGTCATTACCTGCGCCTGTTGAATGCGGCACAAAGTTCGTGAATCCAAGACAGAATTCAGTCGACGCGAATTATTCATATAATTATTCGTACATTGTAACGATGAGAGTGCAATCCGACGGGCTTACGATTTGTAGAGAATTTCTGGAAACTGCTAAACTAGTCCAACATTATTTTGTTTCACATGTCAGTGATCGAATATCCTTGAACAATGTTAATGTTACTACACAAATGAAGCACAGCCGAAGCCATACGACTATTATTCAATTATACCGGTACGATTCGGGAAACTCTACACCGTACAAATTGCCTGCAGCATTCGAAGTCAAAGTACCACTACACGAATCGAAGAGATGGCTCTTCTGATTATAAAACTTCATGCCAACCACCGACAATGGTGAAGGGGCGGTTGGTATCCGGTGGTACTTTGAGTTAAGCAGCTTTATGCATGGCCGATACTCAGAGTGGTGACCGCTTACCCGTGCACCGGCTGGCGGATCAATCAGTCAGCGAATGGCCAATACTTCCGAGCCATCGACTCAGATACTTGAGTAAAACGTCTGCGTACTGGAGAATCAGAAGAATGGGAGGCTGTCGGTGCTGGTACAGGTTTTCTACAGTTTCCCCTCGGCAAATGCGGTATAGTGTAGCTTAAGGTCTTATGTAAGTCTGATGAAAAATGTGTCTTTTCTTTCTGTTGTCTCAAATGATGTATATACATCCGAAAATGTGCGAACTCGTGAAATAAAAACAACTTCACATCATTCTCCGAAATAACGAACGACCTGTACGTACCACTCGAAAGCGTAAATACGTAAATACTAGTAGATAATGATAAACCATTTATCTTCCCAATATTTTGGACTGCAGCAGAATGTTTGCAATTCTCGCTATCCAACATAGCTGACTGGCAACTTCATTCACATACATCAGTCGTATTGTCAAAATCTTGACAGATCCGATTGTGATGCGATTTATGCTCAGTTCCGCTGTAGCCAACTCTGCCCATGATTTACGCAATGTAAAAACCATTTCACAATTAATATCTCCTATACGTCCCCTCACTGTGGTAGCCACTAATCCTCATTTGCGTAAATCACTACGGAATTACCCCAACGGCATTTGCCCTGAAGTTTTTCCCTCTGCCACTTTGCCAGGCTCATGATGATTTCGAAGCTTACTTCCTATGTCCTCGCATAAATGGCCTCTACCGCGGATGCGCCTGTCTATCAGCATCGGTGAGGCCAAAGCGCGACGAAATATAGGGGTTGCTTGGCGTTTCTACGATCACACGCGAGCTATTGTACACGCGGTAAATATGTATATAGGGATTTGGTGCGCGACCCCATCGCAAACCAGCAATTCTGCTGGTGTCGCTGTTAGCTGTTTGTCGGTCGGCTGTGTGACGGCGTGGTCCAGACTGCATCGCAAACAGCCGCAGATTGTGTTTCACGTATACGCGTCTGTATAGATGTACACTCGTTCCAATCTCACGATGATGCTAGCCCATCTACGTTTATGTGTTTTCGCGCAGCGTGGCGATGGCAAATACACTGGACACGCGTTTAGAACGAGCGAAAACCGTTTTGTACGCGAGGTTGATAGGAAATCCCACGATATAAAGAACCGTTTAGAAGAGCCGCAGCCACGACTCTCCATTGGGGCGATAGTAAGTTGTTTTTTATCGCCATTGCACGTTTGCGTGCGAAATTAACAATAAATTTGTTACGACGTTGGGGAAACACTGGCTCTTCCTATGTGGCAAAAACCGATGACAATGACGTTTGCATCGTTGGAACGCAACGAAATATCCTTTTCTCCATTCCCCAAATTTCCTTTGGCAGATCCGAGCTCCGAAAATAACGTGAACATTTTCTTAGGGTCCCCATTTGGCGATCTGCACCCCGAATCTACAAACTCCGATTTTCGGCTACGAAAAATAAGAAAGTTAAACGAATTTCGTTGTATACCAACGATGCAAACTTCAACCCCATAAATATTATCCGGAGAAGTCCGTTGACAATGTTTTTCTTCGGGAAAAAACATCGGTACCTTTATTGGAAAAAAAAGATTGCAAGAGTACCTACTCTTTATTTGTATACTTCCAATGTTCCTTTGTTGCAAGTTGTTTTTTGGGTTTTTCTTAAAAGGACCATCACTTAAGTGTCCGTCGTCGATTTTGTGGGAACTCATGTATGTGATGAAGCATTGAAAACTATTAGACACGTATTTATTTTCATTTGCCGAAACCGGTTTTAAGGGAAGCCACCCCCCAATGGCGCGTCCGGGGATGGTTGTGCAATTTCACCGATCCGAATGAAACAAAAACCAAAATTGTTCTAACACAAACCGATGAAAAATCCACATGGAATAGTTGGAAAAAGTTACATCAAGAGGCGATACGCCTTTCTTCGAGGGGGTCATTTACCCCTTAAAAATGTTTTTCCGCAGATACAAAAAAATACGTGTCGATTAGTCTTCAATGCTTTATTACATATATGAGTTCCAACAAAATCAACGGCGGACACTTAAGTAATGTTCCTTGTTAGTAAATTTGTTCTAAAAATAAAGACACGTATCTATGCCTGCGTAGACATTTCACGATGTTGAAATTTGCATCGTTGGAATGCGACGAAAATTCTTTTTAATTTTTTGACGTCTTCATTTCTTTATCATCAAAAATTTCATTCTGCAAATTTGATCAGCAGATTTCAGAAAAAAAAATCTAGAAAACGTTTGAGCGAATTTTACAATCCAAATTTGTGAAAACCAATTTGGCCTACTAAACATTCGTTGCATTCCAACGATGCAATCTTCCGTATGACATTCCTAGATGACAAAAACCGGTTACCCGTTCAGAAAGAATTTTTCTCCGATTCTCCGAAAAAAAAAATTGACCTCACTCTATCGGGATTTCGTCGCTCGAATCTCCTGTGAAAGCGACGGAACGTCGATGCACTTGACGCGCGGTCCTCTCGACGCGAGGAACACGATGTGTGACAGTCGCCCACTCGCGCACGCACATTGCCCGAAAATCGATTATGTCGAGTGAATGTTCGAGAACACATTTTATGTTTGACATGGGCAAATGTTACCGTTTTACTGCTGATATGAAATTTTAATGGGATGAAAAATGTTTCGGTGAACGTCACGCTTGCAGTGAGCGGTACGTTTGTATTCGTTGAACGGTTACCCAACGATCTTTTCCGTTGATAACTCACTGCAGCAGACTTTCGCTTGCGTCCAAACATACTTCTTTCCATTGTTCTCCAGCGAGAAACGCTGTCGCCTAAAAAGTTCGGCCCTTAGTGCTACAAAGCTGCGTGTAAAAGTGTTTAGCATGAAAAATAAACTTCCGTCCCATAACTAACTCTCCTCCAAAGACGAAAACTTCGTGGACACCTGCTGTTGGCAATTTTTTCCCTAAATACCTGTATATTTACTGCACTTCGCAATGCGGAAAAGTCCACGGAAAATGGGTATAAACTATTTTCTCATTTATTCGTTCGTTTTCCCTTTCGTCGTTTCCAGAGCCTCCCCCCGCCCTGCTTTCAATCTTTCTCCAGCTTTCTCAGCTCCTTCCTCACATTTTTTCCGCTTTCCTTCTTAATTTTGTCGCGAGTCTCCTTATCCTGTTTCTCTATCCGTTCCCACCGCTTTTGCGTCCCGTGAATGCGGAACTTTCCGGAGGCGAAGTAAAGTCATTTCGCCCCTTGCAATCTAAGTTAAGTGACTTTCGAGAGGCTTGCGGACGAGCCCGCGAAACTTGGTACCCGAGACTTTCTCTTGCATCAAGGTTTGCTACATATAGATTCGTACGTTGGGAGAGGAAGAGGAGTGAAGGGGGATTGGAGATCCGAACGCGACTTACACACCATGCTGTGCAGTCGTCGGATATGGAAAGACGTCGTTGCTCTAACGCATATAGTTGCAGTATACGCGCAGCATGCACATTGCCCTCCCTCCCTTCTGCCAACCCCTAGAGCCTTCCCGCCATCCACGAGAAGGAATCATCGATGACGAAAAGGGAAAATATTATTCGTGGCCAATCTCTGCGTGTAGAGCGTGCTTGACACTGTACAGTGGTCGGGATTGAGGGGCTTCGCGCGAGTGCCTCTCCATATAGGTGTGCAAGCGATGTATAGGAATAAAAAAAAACAGATGGGGGAGTAGGCGCAAAAGGAAAGAATAACAAAAATCACAATCGGACTGTGGAAAATCGCGTACACAGTGAAATGGGATAGTCGAAAAATAAATACGTTCTATTCATTTGATTCTTGAGTCAACAGATCCGAGGCACAAATAAAAATGTGATTTTTCTTCGGTCCGGACGCTTCGTCAAACAAAAAATATTATACGGCTTCCGGCGGAACGTTTTTTTTTTTTTTGCGAGTGCAAACACTGGATTTGGTGAAAAATTGCTCTGCCCTTTCTCTCCACGCTGTACGTGGATGAAGTTGAAGAAATATCGTCCGAAGTTCATCCAATCTCGGTAGAGTGACACGAATGCACAAACACACAGACGGATAAACGAGGAGCTTGGAAATGGAGATCGCAGCGCGGGTTGGTGATACTCGACGACGATGAGAAAAGGAAGAAATGATAAGTTGAGGAAAAGAAATGATTCTGCAAGCAGGAGGCACGCTTACGTACTTGGGAAATACTCCTATGTGTATGTAAGTATGTATATGTACATGTGGACGATATTTTATAGAAGATAGAACGTTTGCGAGACAGAAGTCGTAAATGAGTAATGATTGAACACACCTGCAATCATGGTGTTGAAGTTTGTATCGTTGGAATGCAACGTAAAATCTCCTGTGTCTTTTCATTTCTTGTTTTTTGTTATTATGTAAAAACTTTTTATACAGCTTTTAGTTATAAGTGTTGAATAAGGATCCTCAATAATGTTCCAGTGACTTTCGTAGTCGAAATGTGTGAGAAAAATGTGGGAATACAAAAAAAATGACGTTCAAGTTTGGATCATTTGAATGCGACGGTTTTTTAGCATTCAAAAGGTTTTTCAAAACTATATATGATTGTGGAGATAGGCTAAGTATGGGAGGCTGAATTAGCCGGATGTCACACAAAACTAACGCTACCCCCACTCCACTGCCACTGTGTTGTCATAGAGTGGGGCAGGGGGGAGCTGCGACATGCTGAATGCCTGCGATTGGTTGAAAAATGCCCTCTCCATACACAATTCTAATCTTGTTACCATTTTGAAAATTTATTACAAATATATTACAAAAATGATATAACAATTATGATACAGACAAACCCAAACAAACCCAATTATATACCTCAATGTAATAATGTATTTTGAAAAATAATAAAAATCAACTCATATTACATACATGCACCCATGTGCGGGTCTACAACGTTCCGAGTACGGCCGACGTTTGGCTGTATCGTGGCAACACGTCGGCTGCCAACGGTCGACGGCCTATGATGAGCCAGCGTTGGCGAAACGTACTAGCCATGGTTGGCTATCAGGCGGCGATGGCTCGGCAGTCGACGATCGAAAGGCGACTATGGCGCAGAGTTGCCGAAACCGTTATTCGATCGTCGCTCCGACGGTACGCTTGATAGTTGGCGCAACGCTGGTCCCCACGGTTCATCCGACGCTGGCTAGTCGTCGCCCGGGTGTAGTTGGCCATGTGTGCGACCCAGAATACAGCCAACCCTTGGCAGTAAGACGGCGTCGAATAAACAGCCGACGATCGGGACGCGACTATGGCTTAGAGTTGGCGAAAGTGTTGTTCGAACGTCGCGCCGACGTTACGATCAGTACTTCGCGCAACGCTGGCTACCGCGTTTAAGGGGTAAGGCCACTGTAAATTTTTTGAAAAATCGATTTTTTTTTATTGGCTTAAAAAATAGTTTAAACCCTCTAGAATAAGAAAAAAAAGGTCCTGTGCGAAAAAAAATTTGTTGTCCTTAGGAAATGAAGGTCGCCGCCAAGCGTGTCGAAACTTGCTCCGAAACGACTGCAATTATATCGGAGATGGCGATTCCAAAACTTTCAAAGGCATCGTGGATTCGAAGCCTTATGAAAATGTTGATGTTAAAAAAAAAGAGTGCATAGATCACGTGCAAAATAGAATGGGCACTCGATTGAGAAACTTAAAAAAAGGAACAAAAGGTCTCGGGGGAAGAGGAAAACTCACTGCCAAATTGATTGACGAACTAAGCATTTATTACGGCTTAGCAATCCGTCGAAATTCCGATTCCATCAAAAATATGAAAAATGAGATCTGGGCAACCCTTTTTCACAAAATGTCAACGGATGAAAAGCCTCAGCACGAAAAATGTTCGGAGAATTGGTGCAGTTGGAAGAAAGCGAAAGCAGAAAATGCCTTGGATGCGTATCATCACAATCAGCCAATGAGTGAGGAGGTTTATCAAGCCATCAAACCCATCTACATGGAATTGAGCCGGGACGAGTTGCTGGAGCGTTGCTTGGGGGCCTATACTCAAAACAATAACGAAAGTTTCAACGCTACCGTTTGGAGTTTGGCCCCCAAATCATCCTCAAGCGGAAAAACTGTACTAGATATTGCGACGGATATCGCTGTTTGCATATTCAATGGCGGCCTTACCAACGTCTTGCAAATATTCAAGATGTTGGAGGTGGAAATTGGTGTACAGTTATATAATTTCTGCATCGAAGCCGACGCCAAACGCATCACGCACGCGGAGACATCTCTGAGCGACGCGGCCAAAAGTGCGCGCGCACTCCAAAAATCAACCAGGAAAGACGAAGAAGACGAAAATTTGGCTATCGAAGGACAAATGTATGGTGCTGGGATTGCAGACTAACGGTAAAAAAATTTTTTAACTTCTTTTTTTAATTTTTTCCAATAAAAAACTATTCGCAAAACTTTAAACGCGTTTTTCTCGAAACATGGTTTTTCAAAATGGCACGCAGCATAACTCGAACAATTTTCATTTTTTTTACTTGAAATTTTAACCAGATGTGAACATTTACATTATCTTGAGAATGTCGATCGGAATTTTCAAGAACTTTATTTATTGATTTTTTATTAACAAAAAACTTGCCTCTTTTTTCGTCAAAAATCAATTTTTTTTTCAAACGCACGCCAAATCCACAAAAATTCATACTTTTTAAAATCTGATCGACATTCTCTAGCTATAGCCCTCTAGATTAATGGTTTTTTTTTTTTTGTTCTAGATTCAAAAGTGCACCAGTGGTGCTGCGTGCCGCGGAGCCCTGGAAGCAAAACATGTCCCGGGAAGATAGCTGTGGAACCGCCATTTTGTTTTTTTTTTACTGTAAAAAAATTTTATAATAAAGTTTAATGTATGCCCGATAACACCATTAAAAGTTTTTTTTCAAATACCTTCAATTTCGGGAGCAAAAAATTAGTGAAAAAACCTTTTTTTTTGGGCCGTTACAGTGGCCTTACTCGTTAATCCGACACTGGGTAATCGTCGCACGGGTGTAGGTGACCATTTTTTGTAGACCTAGAGCTCGACAGACGCTTGACCGTAAACAAAGTCCAGTAGACCGTTGGTACCCGACCTCCACCGTTCGAATTTTCTTTTGAGCTTGCCTGAACAGTATTGTGTAGCGCGCAACCTAAACGGTGTGGATATTCCACAGTGGAATTAATTTAACCAATGGCGGATAAAAATAGGTCTTCGTATAATCGCGTAAAAAAGTTTCGTCGTCTCCATAAAGAGGAAAACGAAGTTAACGCTTCTGCCCACCAATCAGCTTCGAACAGCTACACGGAGAGAATTTTTAAGTAATTTTTACTGTGAAATCACAGTCACTCGGTGACAAATGTGCAATTCTTCAGGTTTTTAGGAAATAAATTATAAATTTTCATGGAAATGAATCAAAATTTACTTTCGCGTAACAGAAATTTAACATATTTTCCAGAATTTTTATTGAAATTAATAGTAAAACTTCATGAAACGTAAAGATTACGACAATAAGTTTAAAAAGTGCTAATATAAATGAAATTTTTCAGTGGAACATTGAGAAATTTGCGTATTTTCCATAAAAATTTAAAAAAGGAAGCCGAAATTTTCCGTGCGTCCACCGGAATTTTACGTTCTTTATAGTAAAATCAGTTAGGGCTAGGTCGCCTGACCGTACGCGTGAGCTCTGTGTGCGAGCGTGCGTATACGTGAACGCAAGCTGTGAGAGTGGGCTTATGTATGACGCAGTATGATGAGCACGAACGACGCCGACCCGCGTTGCTTAGCAACAGCGGTACCGCGCATGCGCATTATAGTATGAAACATGGGCCAAGAAAGCCTCGTGGTCTCGTGCAGTCTAACGTGTTCTACGCAGTTGTACGCAAGAAAACAAAGAAACGTGAAAAGAAACTTCGATAAAGGACGTCTACAATGGTACGGAAAGATGATATGCTAAAATAAGTAGCAATCAAGAACACAAATGTTCAGAAATACAGTATATAGAGTATTTATTTAATCACAGGGAATTCATTTTTCGCTAGGGATTTTAGAAATTTCAAGTTTGTCCAGGTTATTTTTACTGTAGAAACTTGGAAGTTTTGAGGCAGCCCATTGTTAAAATTCTACACGAGAATGTGTCAAAATTTTTACTGAAAGAAATGTAAAAAATTATGCTACTTGCTTAAATTTTTACATGAATGAAAGCAAAATATTAAAAGCTAGTGTCAATTTTTCACTATGTGCACATTTGTCACCGGTTTCAAATTTTTAATGTAATTTTTACGGACATTTCACCGTAAAAAATGCTTAAAAATTCTCTCCGTGTATGTTTCGGGAGCAGACACGATTGATAGTTCCTTTGGGCCTTCTTCACATTTTTGTTACCATTCTAGCGTTTATAACGTTGTAGGACTGAATATATTAATAACGTTGTAAGACTGAATATATTTATGAAGTTGTAAGACTGAATATATTTATGAAGTTGTAAGACTGAATATATTTATGAAGTTACAAGACTGAATATATTTATAACCTAAGCTAGACATCAATACGTCAATCACTGACAATAAATTTCTATTAATGCTATGTCTTTTTTCTTTTAAATAGTCAATCTGCTATTCCTTTAAACACCCTCTCGTAAATGTAGTGCCATCGTCGCAAACGACGTAGGGTCGATTGCGCAAACGACGTACGTTCGATGCCGCAATGGATGTAGGGTCGACGCGGTGATCGACGTAGGATCGATACTGCAGTCAGCGCAGGGCCGACGCAACAATCGGCTTAGGGCCGACGTTGCAATCGACGAAGGGCCAACATCGATTAAATATTGTGGCGCAACGTTTGGGAGGATCGTCGGGCCGACGTTATCATTTGGACGTTTATTGGACCCCAAAACGACGTTGGCGAACAGAGTCGGGCCGACGTCCTAACGCCGGCAAGCGTCGTTGCGCCAACGTAGGCGCGACTTTAAAATCCTACCTGGGCACCTGTTTTTTATTACCCGATAGGTCTGATTACATTTTCAATGCTACGAAATAATTGCACTTTGTCACTTTGTGTAATATCTGTAGGTTTTTTTCGTTGATTTTATGTGTAAATGCGTTTTCGCAAATTTAGTTCGTAAATCTCTAATGAGAATAGGTAAAAACATTTGAGTGATTTTCTCAGCCAAAAAAAATCAAACAATTCAAAAGAATTAATTTTCGGTGTGGTGCAACGATGCAAACTCCGACATCTTTAAAAAATACAGTTTCGCTGCATTCCAACGATGCAAACTTCAATACCATCTGCAATCGCCAAAACGTACCCGCTGATGACGTTTCTTTTCTATTCGCGAGACGCTTTATTAACATTTTTTATATTGTACATAACTATTAACATTTTTTACATTAAATTAACTCAACATCAACGAATTGGGTCACGCATATTGTATGCACATTTCATGAAAATTTTCTCACACTACGATTTTTATAATTATCAGTTTCGCTAGGAAACGTCGTGGAAATCAACAAATGACGAAACATAAGGGAAAAATGATTAAGAAAAATCGTTTTCTTGAATGATACATACGGAAGGTGGGAGCAGCCACAGAAAAGACGCGGGGTAAAATAGCAAGCTCCGAAAAAAGGAGCGAGAGAAGTAAGAACTGTGATCAAAAGTCAGTAGTATAAAGTTGTCTCTGCCCGTTCTCGAAATTTCACAAGCTTGTCCCTTCGCTCTCGGACTTCTTCCCGACCATGCCATTCGGAAAATTAACTTCGGGACGGCGAAAAACCTTCTGTTCACTCGCGCGAGCGAAGACAATTCGTCCACTCCATTTGCGCTCGGCGGGTGTGTGTGTGGGGTAAAAAAGCTTCCGATCTGTCGGAAGAGCAAAACGAGGATGAGAAAGAAAAATATATACCGCGTTACGAGCTTGCGGGCATATTTTATTTCGCGGTCTTCCATATTCTTATTGCTATCATCCGAGCGGCGAGAGAGAGAGTGAGAGAGAGAGAGAGAGAGAGAGAGAGAGAGAGAGAGAGAGAGAGAGAGAGCTCGGAATATCTCGGCGCGTGGGGGCGTTTTCATTGAAAGATTAATACGGAGGGGGAGCCATGAATCGGGCGCATACGCGTGCTATTTCAATAACAATATTTTGTTTTCTCTCTAATGAATGGCCCGCGAAAACTCCTCCTATCTATATAGCAACCCGGGCCCGAGAGAGGCATGAATCATGGGGTCGTAAAGTGAATATAGCGCGCGTGAGAGCGAGAACTGCCGCGTGTTTATAGGGATGAAAAAAGAAAAAGAAAAACAAAGACAAGCAGGGTAGCGGATGGCCCGAACGAACGCGAGAGTCGGTCGAGAGCATCAGCCTGTGCAGTCGCCCAGGATGCATCGCTAGACCAGGAGCTCGTTAACATTGCATGATGAAAAAAAGTGTTGCCCAAACGACACTTTAGGGCACACACGCCCACCTCAAAACTTCGAGTGCGACGATCCTTTTTTTCCTCCACCCTCGAGCTCCCTCGTAACTTTGAAAGCGGAAAAAGAGGCAATGTCGAAAAAAGGAGAAAATAACGGTGGAGCGTCAAACGGAGGGGTACGAAAAAATAATGAAACAAGAGCTTCGCCACTGGGTGGTTGTGCCTGAATATTCGATTTTTTCACCAGAGGAGGAGAGATCTTTCGATCAACAACATTGTTCCTCACTGTGCAAAGGGGCAACCTTGCTGTACAATTAAAGAATGATTTTTTTCAAAACTAATAAATATATTTCGACGGTATGTCATCTTGTTGATCTTTTTTGAAAATTTCAAAACGATCGGATCTGACAGATTTATGGGCTGCTAATATTATTAATATAATATTATAATTATAGGAATTGACAGATTTATAGGATGTTAATCAAGGTGCTGGACATCAACTTACATCGTCAAGGTATTCATTTCCAACTTTATGACTAATAATAGATTTTCGATGTGTTTGATCTTATTTTTTAACAATTTTAAACACGTTTTGTAAGGTTTGCTACTCATTTGCCCCCAACGAATGTTATCATACTTGAAATTTGTGATCCAAATTTGATTTTATTGAGAAGTTGCGTGGCCGTTTTGCTTGCTTACGAAAGTTATAGTGACCATAGACCGAAAACACGTATTTGATAAGAGTACGCACCTGAGGACTGCGTACTTTTACCACTATGTCTTACCAACACTTCGTTCTCATGGGCACTCTTAGCTTCTATGAATGGTTCTCACTGCATACGCTTTGCAACACAGCACCCTAAGACTGCGCACGGGACGAGTTCTTAGTTGAAGCCGCTTTTAATATTTTTCGAGATTGTTACTCAAGATGTATATTTAAAATAATGTTCATAAATGACCAAAGCGTAATTTAAATAAGAAGTACAAAATGTATTATCAAAATGGATTTTTCTAGAAATAAAAGTTTATAAAATGCGTACACATTGCTGGCTCCACCCTACCTACGTTCGAGTTGATTAACGAAAAATGTCTATTTTTTGGCAAACTCAAAACTCTCACTTTCGACACGCGCCTTTTTTTAAATTTGATATTTCGGACATTATTCTGATTAATGATAGAATAAACTAAAATACTAAAGAAATCTGTTTGATTTTTTTATATTAGATGAGGTTCAGAAGCTTTCCGGACATCAGCTGTAAATCGAGTATAATTACATATTTGTGCACAAAAACAATTACAGACTGTTTCTCAGATGATATTTTTTCTGATACCTAGATTTTATAGAAATTTAGCATCGCGATTTTCTATTTACGAAATCCCAAAAAATGAGCTGTTTTCGTTGGTTGCAACTAGACGAAACCGGAAACATAATAGCCCCTTTTTAGAACAACTGCTGATAATTATCGTATTTGTTGTACATTTATCGCAGTCGTAATCACGAAAATTTACAGAATGGCCTGTTCCTCGTGCTTTGTCAATTTGTTCCAATATTGTCTCGTTAATTCGCGCTGTCGAGAGGATGAGAAAAACGATCGCGATTCGATTATATTGTCGCGGCGTTTCAGCGAGTCAATTCGATTCGTGAATGAGGCAAAAGAGGAGAAAAGGGAGAGAAATTTCGTGACGAATGTGCTTTATTCCACGGACAAACACGGGTAGTACATAGGTCGATTTTTTTTCGTTATTTTAATTTTACGACTTTGGTATTTTGGGCTACACGATATAGCGATTACGTACAGCGCTGTCGGACAGTCAGCATATTGCTGAGTAACGAAGCAAACGAGCCGAAAGCCCGTGCCTAGAGGGAGGCACGAAATAAAAACGTTCCGCTTTGGAATTGAACCAGCAATCGAGTCGTGAAGAGGGAATTGGAGAATTGACAAAGGGTTGGCACGGAAGCGCATGTACACGCGTGTGTACATGCTCGGTCGACGTGGATTATTTCCTACCTGTGTACGTGGGCGCATGTACGTCTAAATACGATATATTCGCAACATATTTTGATAATGAAAGCATTCCACGCTACAACGAACGGGCTCCGGGAGTTTTTCGATTATACGTGGACCGCGCGGGCATTCGTCTTTCACTAACATTGGTCAGAATGCCAATTTCAGATTCGATGAATAAATATAAGAGGTATGCGTCTACGAGACGAAATTCGAAAATACGAACGACCGAAGGAATTCAAAAAATAGTGCGAATATTTTGGAACGACGTTAAGGATGTTTCAAATTTGCCAATCAAATTAGAGATTCGATGAATAAATGAAAGGGGTGCGCGGGAACGTTGCAGAAGTGGAAGACGCTTAGTTTTATGATGAGACAATACAATGGAGGAAACCTGAATTTGCATAATATAATAGTGAATAATTATGAGGATGTTGGACAAGAGATGGCGGTATTGAGAGTACAATTATTGGACAATTTAATTAAAACTCCACTATACTGAATTTTTACTTTAAATGTTGACACCATTTGAACAAAAATGTTCAAATATCATCAGATTGAACTCTCCATCGTTGAAATGCAACGAAAGTTTTAAAATTACTTTTTTTTAGCTATTTCATATTAATTTTTTTAAATATGAATTTTTTTCTTTGCTGACATTTCTTCTGGCATATCTTAGCAACGGAAGTCTGTCGACAACTTTTAAATTATCTATTTGAAGCCGTATGATCGAAAACGGCAAAAAATATATTGCGAAATGATGAAAATGAGGAGGTAAACATCTAAAGAAGAGTTTCATTCCAACGATGCAAACTTCAACACCATCAAATATACCTATTTCAATAGCGGAAAAATCGTTGTAAGATCAAGCGTAATATGTCATGTTCACGACAACACTTCATTCTGAGCTTCACAACCTGTAAAATATTTTATTCACATTTAATTGACTGACTGGGAGAACATTTCGACCCGTAAATATCACCTGTAAAATTTTATTGAACATAGCGAAGCTGTAGCTGCAATTTCGGAATCGTCTATGAATTGGCAATTAATTTGAACTCGCATGAGCATCACGGATTTCATTGTATTTTCGGGATGACGTTGTCACACATTGATTAGCATTGCTAATAAATTAGTGGTCCCGAATTCATAGCGTTATTATCTTCGTTCAAAGTGAGTCCTATTCTCGCCACGGACTGCAGGTCAAAGATCGTTTAACCGTATTGGCCAATTTTTTATGGCACGTTTAGGCTACAAAAGTCATTGAAATATTCTTACAGACCCCTAATGGGGATCTATGACCTGAACCTGCACCAAAAAGAATTTAGGTCGTAACAAAAAAGGTATGAAAAAGTAACGAATAATTTTCGTTGCATTCCAACTATGCAAAATTGAGCACCGTTCAAAATGCTCGTGGAAAATTTCGCTAAACGCTACTTTCTAAAATGCCATTTTAATCCTCGAAATCTCTGGAACACGTTACGTTTTTTGTTCCTCTATTGATTTAATTGTGAAACCGGAGTAAAATGGAATACGAGATCATAATAACGTTGAAATTTGCATCGTTCGTATGCAACGATTTTTGTTTTTTTTTTTTTATTTCGTTATTTTTACCATTGTCCAAAGTTTTTTTTGGGAATGGAGGTCATAAATTTCTAAAGAGAGCACGTGAAAATGTTTGAGTCTGATTCACAGTTCAAATCGAAAAAAAAAAATGCGTGTTCAAAAATAATTACTTTTCGTTGCATTCCAACGATGCGAACGTCAACGTCATAGATCATGACGATTTTTTCATAAAAAGTCGAGCTGGATCTGCCAATTTTGAATCGACTTGTTAAGCCTGATAGTCGGCGAACTTGTTTGAATTTTTTAACTATGCGCATTATCCGTGGCATACAAAAAACATTAAGCAATGATCTAAGAATCAATTACAGGCCCGTACTACCTAAATGTCTATATTTTTATTCCCAATAATTCCTCGTAAGTCCTTGCGAGATTTTCGATCTCATCCATATCCATTCTACCACAATATGCTACTAGACCCTCAAACAGCTCCTTGGAGACCATCCTTCCAAATGCTACGTAGAGCTTTTATCTGCTCAACGTTGAAATCTACACAAAGGGTGTCTCAAAATGACCTGACATTTTGATTTATTAATAAAAACGTATTTTTTATTTGCTAAGTACGAATATTTTAATTTTAATATAAGGTACAAACATGGAGGTTATGTATAGAGCACGATATCCGATAAATGGTTTTGTTGATTCACGTAGCCACTAAGTTGAGAATGCGCCTCATCGCTGAAAATGATTTTCTTCGAAAAATCACCATCGATTCGTTGATGCTCCAATATCCAATCGGCGAATGTACGGCGCTTCATATGGTCTGCTGGCTGCAGTTATTGTGTCAATTGGATCTTGTAAGCATGCATATGCAGATTTTTCGTCAAAATTCGCTGCACCGAGCATCTTGAAATATTCAATTGCCGAGCACGATGGCGAATCGAGGTGGAAGGGCCTTCGTCAACACTCGCACTTACTGCGGCTCATCATTTTAGCAGTGTATGTTCACAATTTCTATACGTTCTATAAGTTCCTCAATCGTGTCCTCCATGACTAAACCTCAATACTTCCTGATGCCAGTGGTCAAAGATCAGTACTCTATGTTGGCCACGAATAAAATGCCGCGCAATTTAAAATGTCAGGTCATTTGGAGACACCTTTTACAATTTTGGCAGTTGTTTTTCTTTGTCTCTGCATCCATTACGAGTGGAGGAAAAAGTTCCCCTACACGCGACGATATTAATAAGGCTGTCAAATATTGAGGCGACATAACCATCGGATGACGGATTCACCCGCCGCCGGGGGGAGGGGGCTCCCCCCTTGCCGCGAGGGTAGTTATCGCACTTCTGGCAATCTCTCGCAGGCTCGTAGCGGAAAAAGTGGAAAGTGAAAGTTCGCGGTACCCGGGAACTGGCTAGCGTAAGAATATATTTGATATTTATAAAAGAAATGTTGGACTGCCGCCAGGAAAGCGCATGCACAGCCTGCGAGTTTTTTTCCCCGCAGGGATGGAGATACACGGACGGAAATCAAAGAAAAATTCCGCACTTTTAGTTTCCCTAGAAACGCCGAAATATGCATAACTACGAGGTGACGTTATCTTGGCCTGTGTTGGCAGCGAAAAAGGGGGTTGAGTGTACACACGTAGCGTTTAAAATTTCCCGTAAAGGAGGGATGATGGGATGAGAGAGGGAGGAGTAGCAAAGTAGAAGAGTGGGTGACTCAGGAGGGATTTTTATGCTTTCTACTTCATATTCACCGTCGCCTGTATGATGCTATATCGTTCGTTTGCTCTCTCTTTTCCTGTCTTTCTTCTCTCCGCTTCTCCACCCCCCTCCCCTCTGTCCTTCCGTCTCTCTCGGATATCCTTCCTCGACCCTTTCTGTCGATTTTGCTACCTCGAATATCGCGCCATCTCGCTCCAATGAAACCACGGGGACTCGTCGACTGTTTGCAAATGGGATTTAACGGTGACCTGTCAAAAGATATTAATGATAATCCCGTTCGACTGGACGAAAATGCATTATTAATGTTGAGCTCTTATCCTGTTTATCGACGTTCATGAACAATGATGCTAAAATGTGATTCATCGAACCGTGTATTGCTTTTTTTCGGATATCGTGGCTGGAGGGTCATAAAAGCCGAGCGGCTCTTTCTCGGGCCGAATTTAATTCAATTACGTTCAGTTAATTGGCAGGACAGGGAAGCTAAGTTTCAATAAATGGTATAATTAAATAAAATGTGTAATTCTTGTTTAAAACGATATTCACTTTGCGTTAGTCCAATCAAGGGCAATTAAACGAAGCTTCTATTTACGACCCTACTTTTCAATAAATGATTCTCAGCTTCGTAACAATTAGAGAAGAATGAAGCGTGGTTTAATTAATTCTAGGAGTTGTTCGTATAGGCGCTAATTCGATTGAATATTTGGCACTTTAAGGCGATATTCTAGTTTAGAAATTTTTTCAACCATTTTTTGCGTTTTATTCAAGTATAGACACTTGAGAACATCCTCAAAAGGAAATTTCGGAATTCTCAATATTTACGCAAACACACGAGACCAGAATAAGATCGACCGGTTGAAGCTATGAACTTCAGAAGCTTCTGAGAAAGCTCGCACTGCTCGCAGGAAGGAACGCGTTTCAGAAAATAATCATTTCGAAGTCTACGAAGGCAGTGTTCGAGGCAGGAATGACCGATTAATATAACGTAGGTATTACATGCCATTGTACCACGTAGATAGTTGAGGGTGTCTGAAATTGTACTCAAAACTTTAAATCTCGAGTTCTACTCAACCGATGGACTTCAAATTTGTTGTGGACCTTTGATATAAATGCCTCCATCATCCCTACCTCGGGTATAGCGGAATTATTCTTATTACTATTTTTTAAAAATGTTTAACTTTGAAAAAAAATATAGGGCGAAAAATCACATTTCTTTCGAACAGGTATTTAAAAAAATCCTCTTTGGTACCTGCGATAATAACATTCCTCTCAATCAAGAAAATTGCTTTCATTTCTCTCTCATGTCAGATGGCGGGAGCTTTGGAATCATGTCAACCGCCTCAACCCGTTTTTATAGCCATATTCAGAGGCCCATTACGTTGCCCATTATTACTTTTCTTCGCTCATAATTTTTTTTTTTTTCAAATTTTTGAAACATCACTAAAAAGACTGTAATGAAATGGATATTAAAACATATGTTTTTTTTCAATTAAGTCCGAAAAGCGTCCGAAATTAAGGCCCCTAGACTAGAATACTGGCTCAATTGAATATTCAACGCAGTAAATTAAATATTCTTCAATTTAATAATATATTCTTCAACGTTAATAAAATATTCTACTCAGCGCTAACGTCAGTTGAATATTCTATTGACCAGAATGTCTACTTCCCTTTTGACTCAAAGTTCACGCCAAATGAACTGACGTGAAATAATGACTAGATACTTAATTCAACGTGGGGGAAAATGTCCTCCCTTGGCTACAATTTCGGAACTGGTATTTGTCCACTTTCGGTGTGTTAATTTTTAAGCAAGAGCACGACCCCTACCCATTAGCAGAGTCCACCGTAAGTTGACAGTTCGACAATCCTCCAAAATAACTCAAAACCATACCAATAACATTGCATATACAAGTTAATTGCGAATCGATAAAAAATAGTCCATTTATCGATAAGTATCGTTGAGTGTAAAGGCACGAGGATCGACTCACCCAAGAGTTTCATGACCTGAGACTGGCTGATGAACAAATTGAGATATCCATCGGTGAATCCAACGAGCACGAGGATAACGAGTATCTTGAGTCGCTGAATTTCGATGAATCCTCCACCCGACCGCATTGTCACGTCATTTTAATCTCCGACGAGTTTTGCCCGACAACACGCACCACAAGCACAAAATCACCCTAAAAGCTCTCGCCGCGAGACCCGCCGGTTGGTAATCCCTCCGCCTTTCGCGCGCTTATCTCCGCATCACACTAAACCATCCCCTCGCGAGTAACCCTCTCGTATTTTATCGCAAGCTCGTTCAGTGATAACAGGTACATCGCGTTATCCGACGACAAAAACTTTGCGCCTTGAACGTGTCTAGGGATTGTCTCGATGTTGGCGTTGCATGCAGCAAGCGACGAGCACATGCCGCGACAACCTGACAAATGTCATCTCGCGAGAAAGTACGTTTAGCTGCACACACCCGGACAATGTCACTCACCCTTAGCGGCCTCATCCACTTGGCCCTCCGAATCCGCGACTTTTTATTTTCGGACCACAACGTCACCCTGACGTTTCCCTTCACTTCGTCCTCCAAAAGTTGGCATTTCGAAGCAAAAAAAATGCAATTCGCCTTCGTACGATTTTGGCCGTATCTCGATATCCGACCGGACGTCAACTCACCCTTATTGCAAAAATAAACGAGAGATGTACACCGAACGCGCTCTCTCGTTTCACCCTGTCGCAATATCAAGAGAGTTGGCAGTTGTTTCGAGTGATTTACGACTGCGACGTAAAAGAGAATTGTGCAGTATACGTTATTCGTCCTATCGACGTTGGCCTCGAAGCGTTTGTCATTTTTATTACCATCGACAGCGGAGAACAATAACTTTTGACTCACTCGGTCGACGGTCACCGCACTATTGTCTTTTTGCGGGGTTGATGCTTTGGACGAAAAAAAAAAACGGAAGAAGGTAGAAACGTTCGATTGTTCCCGAGTCACGTGGCGAAGACCCGGGCTCCGTTCGGGAGAAGCGTGCGGCGAAAAAAGGGGGATGCTCGGGATGAACGCGCGTCGTCCACGTTTGCGTCGTGACGCGAGACTGAAATGGTACTCCAAGTGCGGTTTTCGGAGAGCTTGTGGCGACGATACCAAGAGTGGGAAAGGAAACGAGAGGGAGAGAGAGAGAAAGAGATGAAAATAACGTCGACGGGGGTGGTCTTGGGCGCAGGCGTCGCACATTCACAACCCCCCAGGACTTGTCGCAAGGGCGGGCCACCGACCCACCAGACCGTACTACGAGTCGGTGCAACAGAGAGAGCATAAAAAAGAGCGCGAGATAAAGTAGCACGGGGAATGAGAAGCGAAGAGGGCCTCAGGGATGAACGGATAAATGACGAATTTCCGGAAATCGTGTGTACGCGAGCGACCGCCCACGGTCCACTCGTCCGTTTCAAAAAGCTTAAAACTTTGTCACCTACAAAAAGAATCCCTTCGCGTTGTCTTTTAATGAATAATTCCGCAGCCATTCCGCTGCATCCTTTTTTTTCTCCACTGGTCGGTTTCCAACTGGAGAGGCCTCGTTGATGAACTGCGACGTGTAATTTCAAGAACGAGTCGGTCGAAATAGCTCGAACCGGATCCACCATCTAGCCCCGCGTAGAACGCAATTGGACTCGACCGTTAATTGCATTTGACCGCATTGTTTCCCACGGTTTTTCCGTATACTTCAATTTTCTCGACTCGTCTCGAGTGCACTCGAATTTCCGGTGCCCAGGATGGCAGTGATCGATGTCAGTGGAACAAGGACGCGGTGTGCGGAGGGCGGAGGGTGTAGAAGGGTGAAAAAGCTTTCGAAGGTTACACGTATCATATTCAAGGGAGGAGCGCGAAACGTGTTCACCGAAGGGTCGTGATGGGGTTGATGGCACGATGTCCGGAGCGAAACATGAAAAAGTGTCATCAGCAGGTACGAAGCGATGAGAAGCCTCTACCAGGCAAAACGATGAACGTATCGATTGTTGTCCAAACGAAAGGGCCTACCTAGCGAGGCCTCTGCCTGCCGAACCTTTCGATTGAGCCCTTATCATTCCCACCACTTGGTCGATATACCTATATCGCAGGATTCCATTCGAAGGGCCCCACGGCATACGCAACAAGGGCTAAGGGACGCCCTTTCGGCGTAACGGCACTCACGCATTGCGGGTATACGTATGACGCGGTCAGGTGTGAGGTCGCTGTTTGCACGAACTGAAATGCTTCACGAGCTTTTGATTCTCGTATTAATTTATCGCCACCATTCGGGATTTTCAATATTCGTCGATATACTTCAAGAGGAAGAGGGCGAGAGAGGGGGGGGGGAGACGAAGGGCAGGAGAAAAGGGAGGAGAGAACCGGCAACAGTAGATATACAGAAGGGTTATGCTACCCTGCCTCTCTCGACTGCTGCTCTTCCTATCTACCATATACCTCCCACACACCCAACTGAGAGACTCGGTGGTATAAGCTTGGCTCGCACGAACGCGCTACCCCGTTTGTGAGCGGTAGAATTTAATTAAACAGGACCAAGCGAAAGAGAAAGAGTGAGAGAGAGAGAGAGGTATGGGGGTGAAAGTAAAATTCACGAATGCTGCTTGTAGTTGCCTCCTGCGCACTATTATTTATATACATGCACACTATTATGTGTTCAGGGAATGGGAAAGGGAATTTCGCAGCCATTTGACTCTGAGGACTGTCATCATAAAAGCCAATACTTAGCTCTAATACCACAAACTGAACATTATAAAACCAGATTGTCTTCAAAATCACTTTTAAACAAATGCAAACATATATGTATATATGTGTGTGTGAATTAAATTTTGTGGTCCAGCCTGTCCACGAAATCAACGGTTCGCTGTGTAAAAATTAAGGGCGGTCGCCAAAATAGCCAGATATAATGATATAGGTGTAGGTGTGTGTAGGCACAATGTGTGTGTAGGCACAATGTGTGTGTAGGCACAATGTGTGTGTAGGCTCAATATGTGTGTGCGTGTGTGTGTGTGTGTGTGTATGCGTGTGCGTGCGTGCGTGCGCGCGTGTGTGTGTGTGTGTGTGTGTGTGCGTGTGTGCAGGTGTGAGTAGGAACAAGGTGTGTGTGGGTATTGTAGGTGTGTGTGTGTGTGTGTGCGTACAAGAAAGCTTTCCGTTTTCCTTTATGCCATGGACAGTTCTCCCGGATACGCGGTTTGATCTACGAAAGTTTAACTCGCTCCGCGATACTGCAAGGGGAAAGCAGACGAGCTTTTGTTTGGGTGGAGTGGCCGGAGGATGGAGGAGGGTCGAGAAAAGAGAAAACGAGACTTTAATTAGGAACCGAGGGATTAATTAACTCCATCAAATCTAACCAAACCTCAACGCCATGTTTCTCTCATTCTCTGTCGTTCTGCCTCGCTGCCTTTATCTTTCTCTCGTATACGCACATACGTATACATCCGCGAGTGTACAACGTGTCGAGACGATTGGCAAATAATTGCCACTCGTTTTTTCATCTCTCTCTCATCTCATTCCCTGGGAGCAGAAAGAGTGTGAGCAGTGGATCGATGTAATGGAGAAAAAAGGGATGTAGCTCTGATGTAGGTGATGGAAAGAAAAACGTTGTCGGCATTACGGGAACACCATTGACGGCTCTTTGGGATCTTGATAGTAATAGCTTTTTTCGTAGTGGTTTGATACTTTTGAGAAGTTTCACTTTATTGTGAAGCTTTTCTGGTGATTGATTAATGAATTGAAATGAATGATTGAATATCATTAATTAATGAATTCTATTGGATAATTAAACATAAACAATTCACGAATTCTGATGAATAATTAAACATAATTAATTCATGAATTTTAATGAATAATTGAACATCATTAATTAATTAATTCTAATGAATAATTGATCATCATCAATTAATGAATTTTAATGAACAATTGAACAACATACATTAATGCATTCTAGTGAATAATTGAACCTCATTAATTCACGAATTCTTATGAGTAATCAAACATTATTAACTAGCTAATTCTAATGAATAATTCAACGTCATTAATTAATTGTCATGAATAATTAAACATCCATGCACGTTTTCAGTTCCCTTATGTTCGTAAATATCCACCGCCTTGTGCTTCTCTTTACAAACAAATTATCAATTCGTTGGTTTTCATTCTGTTCGAAATATTACAAACGCACAACTTTCGTCCCTACTAAAGATCAATTGCATTTTATGCCCTCAACCATAATAATACAAGTAAACAATCGAATCTCACGAAATTTAATCAATGTTTGATTCTTCTTTTCCCCATCCTATCCTTTCTCCACGCGTCTCCGTGTACATTCGCGTCGTGTCAATAATGGGGAGCTTTTTTTCCCTCTTACGTGTACAACGGCCTATCATAGAAGAGAAAGGTAGGGGCATCGACTCGAGGGTGTCGCGGGCGTCCTCGTGGAACGATACAAAGGAAAGTCCCGGAAAGAGACACGCGCACACGTACGATTCGATACACAAGTACGACATTTATACCTATGTCGTTTCGTATCGATCAGAGACTTGCCACGGTGGCAGACTCACCGGCGCGGATACCCCAGGGGCCATCGAGGACTCGATTAATTATTTAAACTTTTCTCATTAGTCGATCGTCATCGTTCGATTCGACCGAGGGAGGGAAACGCTAAGAAAAAAAGGGGCGTCTGTGTATCCTCATCCATGTATGCGTGGGCAATACCGTGGAAATAAAGTTCACGCAAAGAGACAACGAGCGTGCTAGAGAAATCTCTCTCTCTCTGTCTCTCTCTCTCTCTCTCTCTCTCTCTCTCTCTCTCTCTCTCTCTCTCTCTCTCTCTCTCTCTCTCTCTCTCTCTCTCTCTCTCTCTCTCTCTCTCTCTCACACACACACACACACACACACACACACACACACACACACACACACACACACACACACACACACACACACACACACACTGTTTCTCTCTCTCTCGCTCTTTGGTATGCATCCTATGGGATGCAAAGACGGAAACTCATCACGGTAAAGTGTCGAAGCAGATAAAAGCGTGGCAGTGAGACGCGAATTAAATTGCATTCGACGACTGCGAACTAGTCGACAACTTTGGGAACACGATGATGGCGAAAAAGCAATGACAGGCGGCTTTGCGTTTCACAAATTAATTCGCAGTGCATTGTGCGAGAAGTTCCAAAGTGAAAAAATTAAAATTTTCTTCGTCCGACGATGCTTCCACCTCCTGCCGCGCTAACGATACTCGAAGCAATGTAAATTGAGATTTGCGGCGAATACAAGATCAAGTGCGCGGCGGGGCAACGGTTGTCCGAGCGATTAAAAATAATAACGGTGGAGAACGTGCGAGGAAACAAAAATGCCGAAGCACGATGGGGAAGAGGAAGAAAGAGACGGGGAGAGAAAGAATAGCGACGAATATAACGACTTCGCATGGACGTGAGCCGGATAAATACCCAGCTTTGGTTCACTAGAAATGTAATTAAACTCGAATTTATTTATTCCTCGAGCGGCTTACTTTTATCCAGCCTCTGCACTGTTTATGCGACTTAAAATCGTGCACTTGTAAATACGCGCTGTAAATGAAAAATACTGATCGACGAAAATTCTTTACGTCGGGTGATTATTAGTAAGGGAGGACACCACAGTGACGAGGCCAAAAAGGGTCGTTTTACGAATCTTTTCGTCTACTGCATTATTTATTTGTGATTTGAAGAAAAAAAACGGGTGTTATCAAGCAGATATTGCAGTTATTTCGTGTAAATGTTTATATCAAAATAGCGAAAATATTTGGAAAAAATGTGGTCGAACGGCAGGATCGGTAACTTGATTATGGTTGGTCTGAAAAACAACAATAGAAAAGTTTTATAATATATATTAATGTAGTTCGCGTTGTACGTAGCCGTTTTTCGCAAAAAAAAATCCCAAAATGGCGGGTGTCCATAAAAGTGTACTTTGGCGAAATTTTTGTTTGCATTCGAGGGCTTCAAGAAAATCAAATGTAAAAAAACGGCTACCTATAACGATAGCTACTGCTACGAAAATGTTGGTTTTTTTAATTGAAAAGCGAACAATTATAACTAGAGTCATGATTCCGGCCAAATCGAGAAAAGTCGTTTCGAGAAAAATCCGATTGAAAGCTTGATTATACGTGAATCGTTACCTGCTTTCACTAAATCGTCTGTGGCCTGGTCAATTCCCAATATATTAAGGATGTTGAGTCCCAAATCGCAAATGATGATAAAACTGTGAAAATTTGGTATGTTTTTGTATGAAGTATTTCAGAGGTCGTGTAAAAATTTCATGACAATTAGGAAGCTCGTTATTGAACGAATAACATTCACAAATTAAATGTTGTTTTATGGAAACTGATGTAACTTTGCAATAAGTTTTTTTTTTGACCTCTCAATTTTATAATATCTACAATATACTGAAAGCAACGGAAACAAAACGAAGTTTATTGATACATTTTTTTTTATTTCTTTTAAAAATTGTTCTTAACAAAATGTTAATTTTTTAATAACGAGCTTCCTAATCGTCGTGAAATTTTAATACGACTTCTTAAATACTTGATACAAAAACATACCACATTTTTAGAATTTTCTTATCATTTTTTATTTCAACCCTTAAGGAGGGTGAAGTAATGATGATAGAATTCTGAAAATTTAGTATGTTTTTACATGAAGTATTCAGGAGGTCGTGTAAAAATTTCATGACGATTAAGAAGCTATTTATTGAACAATTAACATTAACATGTTTCATAGGGACTCAACATCCTTAACTTGACACTTTTCACATATTCTTGGATATGTATACTTCGAGAGAATGCAGAAAAATCGATTTTGTTTGACCCGTCACAGTGGTGTCTCGCCTTAAAGTGCAGATTGTAGATAAGTTCGAAAAAATGTGTATTTGAGAATTAATCGAAGAATACGACAAAAAACATTTACACGAAAGTAGCGAACCCTCTCGTAACAAAATGGATTTTTTTTCCAGGACTGCACGAATCGAGAATAGTTTCACGTGTGGCCCAATTTTTTTCCACCTTAAACTATTTTTCAAGTTGGAAGGGGCTAGTTTAAAAAAAGTGATCAAACAGCCTGAAAAACTCAGAAACTTGCGGCTTTGCTGTATTCACCGGAAGCAGTGAATAAGCATGTATATCTGTTTCCTCTTATCTCATTTGTATACAATTTACCTGAGGCCCTTTCTCTCGCTCTCTCTCTCCCTGCCTGTACTAATAGATCTCTGGGATCTCGTTCATTCTGGTACGAAACTAACGAGGTCCTCGAGACACCGTTCTGGGTTTGCCCTCTGGTATGTCGCTCACTCTCCCGTGCGCCAATCAGTCAGATCATTAACTCCGATAATTAATATTGATCGGAAATCGATAATCCGTCGCTACGAGCGGGACGATGAATCGCTAGGTTTCCGATCGCCAAGTATCTCCACAAAATCATAGAATTTAAAGCGTACATTCTCGTGGTAAACTAACCATTCTTATTTTTAATTATGACCCCGAACATTTTCAATATTATTGCATTGTGCATATTTCAACCTACATATTTAAACATATAAAAAATATTAATAACATTGACATTCTTTGTAGCCGAAGTAGTCCAACGTCAAAAAATAAGAACCTGCTCGTATTTTTCTTTGCTTTAAAATTATTTGCTTACCGGTAGTTTTGTTTCGTCCAATTAATTTTTCGCATTGATAAATAAATCTAGATACATTTGATTATATATATATATATATATATATATATATATATATATATATATATATATATATATATATAATAAATATATATATCTATATAAAAATATAGACATATATATAATTAATATTAGATTATACATATCGGAATATACACTACTGTAATTAATTCTGGACACTTTTAGGGGAAAATTAATTTTTATTTTATATTTACGCAGAAAATGTATATTCTGGTACGCCGAACTGGTACTGTATTATTTTTATTCTGATCTATAATGTTTCTACTTAATATTTGCCTTAAACCCTTCGTTGATATTTGGCCAAGAATTGGCACACTGGGTCAATTTGACTCTGATAGTACGTCATCCACCTGCCATCGACAAAGCTTCGGTCCGTTTTTATTGAAAAAAAAAATCGGGAATACACTTTCAACATTTCTCGATATGTCTGCATAATTGAAATCCAGAAAATATCTAATTCATCAGCTGTGAAGAATCAGTGAAAATTTTCAATTTTCGAACGCTGAGCATTTTATCTAAATTCCGTGCCGGTCAAAATGGCCTAGTGTATCAAAATAACGTTAATCAGCCCACTTTGATGAGAATATAAAACATGAGTAATTGAAATGTAAAAAATATGAATAAATGCGAAATTTAAAAAACGTTAAGTGTCCAGAATCAATTCCATTAGTGTACCTACTCCATTTATTAAAATGACAGAGCCTAGATGAGTAAGGCTAAGCAATGATGGACCATTCGTAATACACGAACCATTTTTCGTGTATGTGTAAATGTGATTCCATTGATCTTTCTCTCCCAAATCTGCGCTGAGTGTGGCAGTCTTCAAATCTAGGCTCTTTGAGCATCTCTTTGAGCATGACATAGATTCCTACTAATGCAAACACTCTACGTATAATCGTTTGTTTCTTCAGTTAGTTAGTATCGAGTTTTATCTACACAACTTTGTTGCAAAGCTTTTTACAAAAAACGTTTGTTTCTTTATTATTCTAAGTTGCGGTTATATTTTATATTTTTTATATACTTTGTATTATCTTTTATAATCTATAATAACATATTTTTACTTTCATTTTGCATGCGTATTCGGTAATATATTATATTATCTTATATTATTTTTTGAAATATATAGTTTCATTTTTTATCGTTCTGTAACACTTTTGTATTGTTTATTTTGAGCTAATTATTTTTATTTCTGTATTCTACTTGTATGTAATTAATTGGTTTAAGGTCTGACCAAAGCATATTATAAACTATCATCATCATCATTATCATCATCATCATCATCCCTCTCCCCCTCTCTCGCTCTTTCCCTCCCTTTCTCTGGACCCTGATAAAAACAGAAACGCACATGCCCGCCAAGAGAATCCAAACGAGTATAGATCGGCGGTTGAGCACGTTTGAAACACACGGTAATTGGCCACGGAATTTGTTGCGGGCCACCTGGAATTTCGCGGTGGTAACTTGTAGCACGCCGAAGGTACTCACACACGTGCACATGTATAGAAAGCTTCGCAGAGTACGATAATACGCCTCGTTGAACATTCGCCGAGGATAGATGCTCGCGGTTTTCCTCGCGGGGAACCACACGCGTGCAGGCATCAGATTTCGCTGACAAACGAGACATTAAGGGAGATACGGCATTCGTTATACGACAGATAAAGCATAGAGCGAGTTATCGTGGAGTAATAAAGAAAATCAAAAAAAAAATGGTCCATTGCAATTGCGAATGACTTCGTCTTAAAAAAAAGTTCTCTTTTGAAACCTGACTCCGGATTTTGGGTTACAAATTTTGTGCCATTGCATGTAATCGTTCGTTAGTTAGTTGAACATGACAAAAGAGCTAATTTTCGAGTGATTGTACGGCAGTGTAATGAGATTGTGTCATCGAAGTAGAGGTCTCTCCATGTCGGTACAATCAATAAAAAGTAAACATTTTGAAAATTCTCCAACCTAATAATCAACCTTGCCGATACTAAAACGACTTGACCGCGGAATAATGAACATTCATTAATTACTAGTTCCGTCGACATGAATGCCAGTGAAGATCTTCGCTATAAAAATTTCGGATTGGAAAGCTTACCGTAAGACGGGGTTGAATTGACATTGATGGTAACTTTGACAGTTTTTGGGGCTACTTTAACAGACAGCTAAAATCGGGACGCAGACTGATTCTTTTCTAACTTTTTTCTATTGTTGCTCCAATTTGTTGTTGAAGTTTATTATAACGTTGCTCAAGTTGATTTCGATCTCAATGATAATTACAAGACTGATTGTTCCACAATTTTTTTACATATTTTTATGTAAAATCTTTCCTAAATAAAGATGACAAGTTGATTGTAAAAAAGCGTTGTTTCTCATTCAATTCCCTGCATAACATAAAATTAAAATCGTTTTTATCAAAATGATGTGAAAGTAGCCCTTAATCTTTGACATAAGTTGCATTTCAATGCCTTGTCAAAGAAACCCCATACTCGAGGTTACTTTGACACTAAAAAATATATATATAAAATTGTGAGGGGGGGGTGGTTGACTTTCTTATACATTTGATAACCGAAGGAGTATTGTTCTATTGGAGCAAAAAAGTTAGAATGTAGGATGTCAAAAAAAAGTTACCTACAAAAAACTTCCAAAACCTGTTCAAAGTAATCCCATTTTACGGTACCCAACGAATCACATTTTTCGTCCAAACAAAACCAGACACACTCACGCAATCAATCCTTCGAAACGTGTGTTGCAATTCTATGATTGAAAAAATGTTCAGCAAATAAAAGCATCAGCCGAATAAGCCAAAACTCAAGCCTCCTTACACTTTCTGTCTACATAAAAAACTTTCCAAAAAGGTCGTCGTAAATGATGGGGACGTTTAAAAACGACATGACTTGAAAATCTGTGAGTCATCCTCACCAACGTGTAGCCCGATTTATTTATGGTTTTGATTTGTCCTCGATGTTGGACGGCTGGGGACGATATCACGCGTCAAAGTTTTCCAGCAATGTCGAGCGACAGCATCGCGCAGCACCAAAACTCTCGAGTACGTGTACATCTACCAATATACCAACGACAAATGCCATTCGAGTCAACGCTTCGATTGTGAAATCGTCAGCGCTGCCGTCGGCGTAAGTGGGTAGATGGAAGGGGGATATAACGTCGCGCTAGAGCGAATTCGATCGATCGATATCATCGCCGGCGAAACTCAATATAATCCGAGATCACCCTCTCAACGGTCCTACCTGCGCGCGCGCGCCTGTGTGTGCGTGTGCGTGCGTGTGTGTGGGTGTTTGCGAGCGTTTCGCTCGCTCAGGCTCGATGCAATTCGCTAGGAGGCAAATGTACCTACTTCATCGCTCTATACCAATGTTCCTATCACTTGGCAAATATATTTGTGTTTAAGCACAATGTTTATATAAGGAGAAAGTTGATTGTGACGTTGCTTGGAGGGCCACCTTCATAGACTATTGTCCCCAATACTCTACATTATGTATATCTCAATGTTTTCGAAATCACATTTGGATTAATGTCAAGATATTTATGTAGTGGCCATTTCAAGAATCATCCAATTGCCAAAAATGATTCGTAAAAAAAAAAGAAACTGGCGGAACGTCTAGGGAAGAGGCAGACGTGCTGATAGCCAATATGACGTCGATATAACGGGTTCGAAATGTTTTGTCTCCACATATATATATATATATAATTGTACTTATTGTATATATAATATACATATATATATGCACATACATCAAAGAGGAAAATCTAGATACCTAGTCTGAATACCTGTCCTAATTACCCCCATGTATCTTCAACGATGTTTTCAGTTTTCGAGGAAAAACATTTTTTAGTTTCTTTAGAAGTTTTCCTGTAGTATAGGTTTTTGTTAATGCTTCCTCTTTTTGTATGTACTTTCCTTATGATTATTTATTTTTTAACAGTGCACTTCATAATTATAACACAAGTTTTAAAAAATCACAAGGAAGGTACATGCACAGTAAGGGAAGAAATCTATGCTACAGAAAAAGTCAACATTTTTTTTTTCTCAAACACTAAAAAAAATCGTGGACCGTACATAGGGGTGATTCTGATAGAAATTGATACGAGACATCTAGATTTTTTTTTACCTTTAGATAATGTATTTATTAACAGTGCACTTCATAACGATAACACAAGTTGAAGAAATCACAAGGAAGGTACATGAACCAGAGGGAAAGAATAAAAACCTATGCTACGGGAATACTCGAACAAAAAAAGGCCACCGTGTATCAGGCAGTGTCAGCCAACTAGAGCCCAACTAGGGATGAAGATTCCACACAACTGTTACAGAAACTGGCGATTGCTTCTTTCTAGAAAGCGGTTTTGTTATGTATTGTTGCTTCCCGGATTGCTATTTATTCTAAACTGCTGCCCAGGCTTTGCCTTACAAAAAAAAGAACTTTATGACGAGCACGTAAATAACTTCGTCCATCTGAAAACACAAGCACTCTGCCGACTATGTTCGAAAAGCTCGTTAATCTCGTTATTGCAATCGCTACAATAATTCTAAAATCGTCCAGAATGGCAATTACAGCTTCAGCACCTCAAAACTATTCCAACAGGATATAGAATAACGAGAAAAGAAATTTGAGAACCAGAAAAAGGGTTAACAAGGGACAAAGAACCTATTAAAAATATTCCTGAATTATTACATATCCCGATGATTAGTATTGGATTCAGACATAGTGTCGAAATTCATCAATGCTCTTGATCTGAAACACCAAAATCAAATAACTTTTGCGTTGCCCAAAGTATGTGTCGCAGGGGGATGGAACGCCCGATACGAATCGACGAGACTACTGTACACCTGTGCAAAATGAGGACGCGCTTTGGATCCGTAGACCGTACATATTGTGGAAAATCGAGTAGCGTCCGACAGCGTACCAGAGCTTTGTATCATTACGACAACCATGCACTGGACGATAGAAACCCCAACCCTTTCATCCATCACTTCTGTCCTGCTCCTCATCTCTTCCTCTCTCCCCCTTTGCGTATATCCCGGAACTATCAATTATGGAAATACACAACATTGAGTACGAAAGGGCTTCTCCGCAATGGATGTATTCATCGTCAGCCACGAGATGGAATACATTACGGGATATTCTAATTCCACTAGAGTGCGAGCTATCCCAAAAATGAAGACGTTTCCTACGTAAGTTTGTCGACAGAAAAAAATTTATGATTACCCGATTGTCTCCTCGAGTCAGACCGGCAGCAACCCTCGGGACCTCCAAATAATATCTCGTAAATCAGGTTGCGTGTCGTTACGAACTTTGTCAGTTTTCATTATCCAAATAGTACCCTGATTCGATTAATCACAAATTGAACATTAATTACTATAAGTGATTCAGGCTCATAAACTTGACGACTTAAGGGGTTAGGCTACTGTGAAAATGACGAACGCTCGTTCGTCGCTTGAGGCAACGAAAATTTACGAGGAAGGTCGAACGTATGGTGCAGGAATTGCAGATAAGTTTAAATTATCCCTTCGAGTGCACACTGGGTCGTTTTGATCCCATGATCTTTTTCGTACAAGTACGTATTTTTCAATGCATCACCCACTTTGAACAAACGTTCGGGTAATACATTCTTGTTTTTCTTCAAAAATATTTTTTTCTGCAAAATAACAAAATATATAAAATATTATAAAATATTGTACGATATATATATGAAAAAAGTATTAAATATTTAAAAATAACATAAATGATAAAATAAGGATTATTGACTACAAAAAACGTTTCTACAAAAAAAAAATACCTATATACCGAAATACAACGATCTGAAAAACATCTGGGGTCCGATCGACCCCACATACAGTCAGAAGTTCGTGGCGGAAGTGAGCAGTCGAAGGGTTAACATTATAACTATAGATCTTGTAGTAAAACTTGAAACGCCTTTTTCTCAAAACTATGTTTTTCAAAACGGTCTACACGATTTTTCGACATCTAATGAACGGATCGACTCGACATTTCGTACACTCAGTGCAATAATATATTTAACTTCCTAACATTTTTTTCATTACTCATGAACAATAATGCTGTCACTTTTCCTCGAAAAATCGGAAAAAAAATTATTTTTTATCGATTGCAACACGATCACAGAAAAAGGCTCGCTCAAGTCTCAGCCAATATTATCGATTTTAATCAAAAGCTCACACTTTTATTTCAAATCAACCAGCTGGCCAAAATCAAGTACACCGTTGAGCCTCCACGTTCAAAGGTCCAAGAATGTTTATAACTTCTTCAAACGTTAATATTTTTGACTGAAATTGGGTACAACACTTTGTTAATGTACGTACAAATAGATGTCCAAACAATTTTTTACCCGTCTTACTTGTTCCTTCAAAATAAAGTTTTCCTAATAACCCAGATTTTCTAGTCGTCACAGTAGTCTAACCCCTTAAGTATATATATACCGTTGATTGACTGGAACAGGTCCCTCTACGCCCTGAATTCAATTCAACGCCAGATTAGATTCACGTCGTACTATAACGTGCACCACTGCAGCTGTACTGACTCGAGACATTCATTAACTCCTCCCCTCCACCTCATTCATTAGCGATGTATGTATAGTCACTTGCTCTCCACCCACACACATATATGGATATGTATATATATATATATATATATATGTGTGTGTGTGTGTGTGTGTGTCCGCGTGTGTGTACCTTATATGTACGAGAAAATGCCCTATAGCTCATTCATATACAGTTTGATTTCATTTACTTATCCAAGGTTCAGCAGGGGGTCAGCACCCTGTGAGGGCGTCGTTTGTAACGGGGATGTGTGTGTTCATGTGTGTAGGAGGACGCAGAAGACGCGGAAACGTGTGTCACACACGTGAATGAGTCTCGTTTTCGACTAAAGCGAAAAGCGTATAGGTATACTTAGCAGCATATCGGGACGTACAGTAGTCGAAGTTCGTAATAGTCAGACTTCGATTGGAATACTGGCCCGCTGAAGATAAGGGTGCGCAATGTGGCCAACCCTCTTTGTGCTTCGAATGGTTCCTACAATATGGTACGAGACCGCCGGGTTGCCCGACTCACACCCTCGTCAAATACACTGTACGATTCTACGACTATCTCACACCGAAAGTCCGCCGGGGCATCGCTGTACAGGACTTTGAAGATACCGAACGCTGTCGGCAATATCCACGAGACATTCCGTGCCAATTTTCTCCGAGATCATTTATCACTGTTGCACACTCGAACGATTTCGGGTGATTGTGTTTGAGGATTCAATCAGTAGGTTGAAATGTGTGAGGAAGTTTGGTCGCCGCTTTGTTATTTGACGTTTTACGAGTGATTCGTGGATTTAAGGGATCATCACAGTGTAACGGGTTGAAAAATAACTGATTTTTGCTATTTTTTTTCGATGGTTGGAATACGCCAACCAGTCTGACTTTTTTATGTAAATCAGTGCACTCATGAAGAACAGACAATACTAAATAAGTAAATATTATCTGAAACAATATTTGTAAAAAGATTATTAATCTTGCTATGGATTTTTCAAAATAAAAATTGACAATACGGCGGTGATTTAAAAAAAAATTGAACTTGGCCTATTTTTCCGACACTTTTTCGTTAAAAACAAATATGAAGATTTTAAGAAGAAGCTTCCATAGGAAGATAAAGAATGGCGTGAAAAATGTTGTGTCAAAATTTGAAACGGAAGACCCGAAAACTCTTCCCTTGAGAGTGTACACCGTTCTGAAAAACGACATTCCGCGAAAAACGCGTTTAAAGTTTCGAGTGCGCACGCTGGTACTCGAATCACTTTCTCTAAGAAAGGCTGTAGCGACCGAAATTATTCGAACTTCGTCCAAAAAACTGAACAGCTTGTTTATAAGCGTCTATACTATCGGATAATGCGAAAAAATCGAATTTTCGAAAATTTTACACTTCGATGATCCTTTGAAAGACTTTTGGTAGATGAAAAAAAATTGGAGGTCACCCAAAATAGCGTATCGTTCCGTGGAATAAGCTTTGAGCTTTTTGGGATCTTCGCTCTCCGCTAAGGTGTGGTAACCCACACGTTGACTCACTGCGCCGAAATACAATCCCGCCCGTACACCTTGCTCTCTCTCTCTCTCTCTCTCTCTCTCTCTCACTCACACACACACACACACACACACACACACACACACACACACCCTATCTCTTTTCTGCTCGACAGAGATAACTGCGCACAACAGGATGAGTGCTCCTGCCAGGGTTAGGTCCTGCGTGCAACGCTTATTGTTGAATCCCACACCATCCAAACGGCAATGATTGGATGGAGGCAGAAAGAAAGAGACAGGCAAATTCCCGAGGGTATTTGAACGCTCCCAAGCGAATTCGATCCTAAAAAGCATATACAACCGTCAACCAACGAACACACATACGCCCACACATACGTCCATATTTACACAGTGAATATTCCATTTCGAAATGCTCCAATGCCGAAATTTTCCCGGACGTATGTACCGAGAATTATGGACAATGTTTATGCTTCGCTGGACGAAAATTCTCTCGAAAATGAGAATGGTTTTTTCATCTGTAAAGCGCCTAATGGAAGAGAAGATTCATAGAGGAAAAATTTAATAACGCGTGAAATGTTCCGTTGGTCATTGAAATTTCTCCTCGATTTGATTATACTTTGCACTGCCCATCGAATATTTCGTCGATTGGTCATCGTATACTAATACGGTTAATTAAAAAAAATATCCTAACATACGCGCGAACTGGCACTGGGGGATGGATGGTAGGATTTTGGCTCCGGTGGTACTTCGAGGCAAGCACGGCCGGTACTCGGAGCGGTGACCGCTTATCCCCGCAACGGATGGCGCATCAACCTGTCAGCGAAACACCAATACTTTGGTAAAACGTTTGTGCACCAGAGAATCGGAAGAATATGGGACCGTGTATACCGGTACGGGCTTTTCACAGTCTACCATCAGATCTACCATCGGAAAATGCATTATAGTGTAGTTTAACGGGATATGCCTAGTTGTAACAGTCGAAAACAGCTTATTTTTGAGATTTTTAAAATAGAAAATCGCGATGATAAATTTCTACAAATATTAGGTTTTTGGAAAAGTGTCATCTGAAGACTACTCTGTAATTTTTGGTGTGAAAATATTTAATCGCTCGAATAATTCTTTTGCAGTGAGCAATGCCCTTGTGAGCCAGGTTATCCAATATAAATAAATCGAACAGATTTCGTTAGTAAAGGCTGTCTTAAGATCACCTGGCATTTATATTTATTAATAAAGCGTATTATTTATTTGAAAAGTACGAATATTTTTATTTTAATATGAGGTCAATTATGGCGGTTATGTGTGGAACAGAATATCTGATAAATGGCATAAACTAGTCCGCAATTATGGCAAAATATTATCAAAAATGTTGTCAAACGAAGGAACGTTTGCAAACAGGGACAAGGCGGTCATTTATCGGATATTGTATTCTAACACAATTAGCATACTTGTACCTTTCATTAATTGAAGAAATTTCAAAATAGTAAATTTAAAAAAAAATGATTTAAGAAAAAAATGGGCATTTTTCGTTCACCAAATGGAAAGTTGAAAGAAAAAAAAACCTTCGATCAAATACAGTCGACCCTCGATATAACGAAATCCTCGAGATAACGAAGATTTATCCATTCCCTTTCGATAGACATCCGAAACCGTGATACAACAACATAATAATATACATTATGCTCCAATTGCTACTTGCTTGTAAAAATTACTCTAATTTAAACCTTTCTTTCTTGAAAAAATATCCCTTTCTTTTTACTACTAATATTTTGTTAAAAGAACATTATAAGGAACGTGATCTCGATTTAACGAACTTCCCTAGAGATTCGTTATATCGAGGTTCGACTATACTATATTTTTACATCTATGAAAAGCCGTAAAAATTTCAAAAATATCGATTCAATCGTTTTTGAGATATTTCGCTCACCGTTCTTAAAAACTCCGAGCGTTCCAACGGGCGTCAACACAACAGCCTATAAATCTGTCAATTTTGATCCGACCAGCTTAAAATTTTCCGGGAACAATTATAAGATACCATCTAAATATATTGGTTTTGAAAATGTTTTTTTTAAACTTTCACGACTAGGCTTGTTATCCCATATCAGCGAAGTGTGGTAGGGAGCGTTAGGTTGAGGCCTTAGGCTACAGTAACGGCTACAAAACCATATGCGAATTTAACAATTTTTTTTCGTATGCATAAATGATTCACAGTTAGAATTTTTTTCCTTTTTTGATGTACAAAATGGCCGACTCCTAATATTTTCTTTTGTTAACTTTTTTTTAGGCGCTCCGCGGCGTAACATTTAGCATCCACAATTTTTGACCAAGAACAAAAAACAAAAATTCTCGTCACTGTACATTAGAATACCTAGAGAAGTACGTACGGAATTGAAAAAATATTATGATATTCAAAAGTTGTAGGTATTTGAACTTAAGAAATGAATTTTCAGGGAAAAATTTCGTTATAACTGCTCACAAACTGCTCATAAAATGAAAAGTTTTCGATTAATCAGAAATTCCGTACGTACTTGTCTGCGAAATGCAATTAGGAACATAACTTTTAAATTTGAAGTAAACTGAGTGAAAATTGAAGTTATTTGTCACGCCAATTGGAAAAAAGCTGTTTCGAGTAGTCGATCATTTTGTACATCGAAAAAAAAATGTCTCTCTTGATATTCATACTAAATAGATCTGTAATTAAATTTATAAACGAATAACTTTTTCATACGAAACAAAATTGTTAAATTCGCACATGATTTTATATCCGTTACTGTGGCCTAAGGCCCTGAGGGTTCAATTGGGAAAGGTAATACGTAAAAACCCATGACTGTATACGTTGGAACTAAAGAAATGAAAAAAATACATATATAAATGCAAAAATAACCAGACACACGACACGTATGTACATAGTTGACGATATTGCCTGCAAATTACGTACCATTAGGAATTTGTGGGTTTTCCTTACTTCGACAGGAAAAATGGCGAACCGCGATTGCTTCTGGACGATATTAACTCGATACATCCGTCCGCTGAAGATTACAGCACGCGTGTGCACGCGTATGTTGCACGGAGAAGAAGAATAATTGCAGTCCTGCAGAAGAAAGTGAGAACTTCCGTAGGTACATATCCTCAGAAAAGCTACGGGAATAATATATACATATACGTTTAGGTAGAGGGTAGCTAGCGAGTGAAAGAGGGTGGTTGATGGTAGCTCGCCCCTAAGCCTCCCTGCGTGACTTCCTTCGGGGCAGTCGGCTTACTTCCGTCGCTGGGACCAATCACGCGAAGCAAATAGTTGTAATGCAAACGTTTCGAAAGTTTCGACATCCATCCACGTCTCGGCAGTCGCTCCATCTACTTCTTTACCACCCTCCTTCGCCCCCTACTCCTTCATTTTCATCTCTGTTTTGCCGCACGATATAAATTTGTTCTTAACCGTATAAACATCCAGGAGTCGAGTTTATTTCCCTCCGCGCGGTAGGTTGGGGCGAACGAAGAGGGATGATGGGGTCGCCGCGGGGTGGGGGGTAACAACTTCCTGCGCAGGAAGATTGAAATCTTCTCCGTCGATTTGCATGCATATCTGTGTGCATATATAAAACGTGCCCCCAACTCCGACTCACTTACACCCTTAATACCCGCTCCACTCGGAACCTTTTTTCACCTTCATTGTGTTCGATTCGAGCGATTTGCGAAATTTATTCCGGCTTTTTATCGCTTGGAGAAAAAAACAACGAATTGGTAGCGAAAATTGTTGTGGAACTCGTGGATATGGATAACATCGATAACCATCGAGAACAGGACGAGAGTGCAGAGAGAAAAAGTCTCCTTTCCAGTCCACACACTGAGTCATCCAATTGGCAATCGTCTCGGAGAGTAGCCAAGAACGAGCAATGAAGAAGAGGGAGGAAAAACTTTTCCATTCGTTTCTATGGTGGTACAAGCGGGGAGTGAATTCCAATAGGCGACATGTATATGGACGGGCGTATGGAAAAATTGGTGAGAAGTTGGACCACGAGATGTATCGTAATTTTCGTTTTTGAATGGAAACAGGTTGCCGAAATGCAACCAAATAATGTTATTATTTTTTTAAATAGAACCAATCAACATATATATATATATATATATGTTGATTGGTTGATCGGATTATATATATATATATAGAGTTTTTATTACATTCTTGAATTCATGTAGGAACGACAATGAAACAAACGTTCCGAAAAATGAAATGACAAGATCTTCTCTGCTTGTGTTGCCTCTTCAATCTGTCAGAGCCCGAATTCATTATGAAAAAAGACGTTTTGAATCAGAAAAAAATAGAAACTTGCACAGTGCTGCCTCTTTAAGGCCTTAGGCCACAGTAACGGGTATCAAATCATGTGCGAATTTAACAATTTTTTCTCGTATGAAAAAGTGAATCACTCATAAAATTAATGACACATCTATTTAGTATGAATATCACGCTGCTAGAATTTTTTTTTTCGACGTACACAATGGCCGACTACTCGAAACAGCTTTTTTCCAATTGGCGTGACAAATAACTTCAACAATTTTCGCTCGATTTACTTCAAATTTAAAAGTTATGTTCCTAATTGCATTGCGCAGAGAAGTACGTACGGAATTTCTGATTAATCGAAAACTTTTCATTTTATGAGAAGTTGATGAGCAGTTATAACGAAATTTTTCACTGAAAATACATTTCTTAAGTTCAAATACCTACAACTTTTGAATAAAACAATATTTTTTAAATTCCATACGTACTTCTCTAGGTATTCTAATGTAGATTGACGGGAATTTTTTTGTTTTAGGTAAAAAATTGTGGATGCTAAAATTCACGCCGCGGAGCGCCTAAAAAAAAGATAACAAAAGAAAATATTAGTAGTTGCCATTTTGGACATCGAAAAAAAATATATATATTTTTCCTAATAGCTTGATATTCATACTAAATAGATGTGTAATTAATTTTATGAGTGAATCACTTTTTCATACGGAAAAAAATTGTCAAATTCGCAAATGATTTTATACCCGTTACTGTGGCCTAAGTCCTTAAAATCTAAAACCTCTCACCGATTCCTACTAAATTCATACTGCCTACACGTACAGACGGTTCTCACCAAGCGTGATTTTCCCACGCTTTGGAATCCTCTGAGCACATTTTCATTAAAATATTGAAAAAATAAACTTCCCGAACCCAATGGCTGCTCCACTGGGAAGAAAAGAGTGCAAGGTGTCCGAGGTTTTTCGCCGTGGTCCGTATTGTCACCAGCTCGTTCGATATACAAGCACCAGCGTAACTGTGTTTGCCTCGGCGGAAGAGGTCGTTTGGCAGTAGTGGTTAAGGGTTAACAAAATATCATAAAGATCCACGTTGGCGAGATAGTAGTGGTAATAGTTGCCAGACGACATTCATACAACGAGGCTCCCCGGGCATTTATGTACAACGAAAACGAAAGGAGGAGAACTGTAGATTTATTGTTTATTAGCCGTTCCGAGGGAGCTCTGTGGTGAACCAGACAGTCTTGTGTATGTTTTTGGGCGCCTGTGTGTGGGTGGCTTCGTGTGGGTGAATGTATAGGAAGTATGGACTGTTAAGTAAAGTCCATTGAAAGTTTGCTGGCTCGAGGGTTTCCCCGGACAATAAAAAAAATATATACGTAGCAGGATAGCGTTCTGTAAAAACGGAGAAAAAGCGCCGGAAGATCAAGAGAGAGGGAGGGAAAAAAAGCGTAGTCGCGAATGATCATGTGAGACAAGGGGGTGTACTTGGACTCGAATACGATGAGTTTTTTAGGGACCCCTATCAATTTTCCGGCTAGTCTCCCTCCTCCCTTTCTCGCGTCGTATCATCGAGCCTATTTTCCCTTTGCTCGCGCCCCTTCTAAGGAAACCAGACGCATTTTTTTCTCCTGCTTTTTTCCTCCCTCGGTCGATAGCCTCTATTCTCTCTCTCTTTTACGAGCTTTTCCCTTGACTCGCGAAATTTGTCTGGAAGCCGTGCGAATGGCTATGAAAGTACTCAAGGGATTGAGAATTTTCAGATAAACAAACATTTTTCCAGTCAAGCGGTCATAACAGTGTAACGATTTGGAAAATAGCTTACTTTTGCGATTTTTTTCGATGGTCAACTTACGCTAACGAGTCTGATTTTTTAATGTCAAATCAAAGCACTCATGAGGAAGAAAAAATACATTTTTCAATGTTTAGTTTTATTTTTTTTCTACATTTTTTACGGTTGAAAATGTCTTCGAAAAAAGGAGTCCTCACGGTGTACACGGTTCTGACCGTGAATATTATCCAAAACAAAATTTGTACAAATATTATTAGCCAGTATGAAAGCCGTTATCTTGCTATGGAAGTTTCTTTTTATCAAAATTAACAAAATGGCGTCGGTTTGAAAAAAAAAAGTATCGAATTTAGGCTATTTTTTCGAGTTTTTCGTTTAGAAAAAATGATGCTTTCAAGGGGTAAAAAGCTTCCATAGCCAGGTGAAGAATAGCGTGAAGAATTTTGTGTCAAAATTTGAGATGGATAGCTTGAAAACTCTTCTTTTGAGAGTAAGCACCTTTTTGAAAAGCGACATTTCGTGAAAAACTCGTTTAAAATTTCGACTCCGGAATTTTCACATAAATTCTCTACTTACGTTTATGTAAGTATATGAACAGCATCTTCATAGCGTAAAAAAAACGATTTTTCAAAAATTTTACACTCTGATCATCCCTTAAATATTGCAAATAAAACACCTAATGAATAAAAACAGAAAAATTGGTCGTTCAAATGAACGTCGCAACGTATTGTACAGTTGAATAGAGTCCAGCCATTCGCAAGTTTGACTTTTTCTGTCGATAGCCAGGCAGACATGTCGTTCAGCTCACGGAAGAGACTGAAAGAGACATATGTGCCCCTGGTCGTATAACATACCCTTTACAGCTGAGTACCATTTATTGCAAATCGGAACAACAACGTCACGATTCCACAAAAATCGACATCAATCACAAAAAAATCCTTCGGGCGCTTCGGAGTTTCGTGCTTTTTGCCTCCTCGTGTTCCCCCCCTCCCTTTCTCTTTATACAGTCCCGTTCTCTCGAATCTCGAGGAATATACGTTTCGACGTTTATCCTGCTCTCTCGCTCTCTCCCTCGTGCATGCGTTCAGTTTCACAGCGTGATATCGACTTTAAGCGCCTCGAGCCACTTGTAGAACACACACATACATGCCCCGTGTGATTCTTGTACAAAGTTTATCGATACACACGTGTAGAAAAAATTCAGCATGATCCGGTGCAGGGAGCGATGTATTTTTTCCCGTCCGCGATTGCCTAATCAGGCTTTCCTACTTCCAGACATGTTTTTTTTGCAATTTCATTTATTCGTTCTTTTTTCTCGTTTTGCCCGCACACGGCGGGGCTTCGACGATTTTCCCGGAGCTTTTTTTTCGCCAGTTGTATATCCACTCGTTATCGTTCGTTCGTTGGTCAGTGTCAGTTATAGATATACACGTAACTACGAGCCCTGGAAAAAAAGGGAGCGAGAGGGAGAAAGAGGAATGTTTCACTGATATGGTCACACTTTTTTCCCTCCCTGGTGCTTCCTATTTTTTTTATCGCTTTCAGGATATAGCTGCCGTTTCCCAAAGAGCGCATAACCACCCCCTGCCCAGGCCACATCCGCGCAACTGCACCTCCATTCGTTGACTGGTTGCAGTTACAGCGCTTTTTTTAATACCCAGGTATGCTTGTGTGCTTTTTCTGCGCTATATGTACGAGCTGTACCGCCCATCGGACTCCAATAGACACGTTTTCCACGACGGCATGCGCAGCGTCGAGCGCAACGGTGCGTTTCACCAAACGAGAGATAAATGGGATATATTTCCTTGAAACGAAACAGAAAAAAAAATGTATGTGAAAAGGGATCTTGCACGCGGAAGCCTGTATCTATGGGACTCGTTCGGGAGGGAAATTTTTTGCGACTCGATATCGTATCGACTTTTTCTTTGCGACGTAAATACGAGGACAATCTCGAACGAAATTCGATGCAGTTTCTACAGATAAAAAATTGATCGAGTGGCGAAAAAATGGTTGCTATCCATTTACATATTTATATTTATAGTCTGCTTCGTAGTCTTGCGAAATGATTTTTTATTTCGAGCTAATTATAATATTATGAAAATATCTTTCCACGTTCCAGCAGGAAGATATTTTTCGGAACTCTAGTAGAGAAATTTCGATAATGCTGGCGAGAATAATTGATGGAAATTTGAAGCGAGACACCACTGTGACGGGTCCAAAATATCATTTTTTTGCTGCTACTTTTTTCATAGTATAAATATTCAAGAACATGTAGGAAAAAATCAAGTTGAAATTTTTTTAATTGACTCAATTACAAACGATTTAGTGAGAGCAGGTAGCGCAAAGATTTACGAGTACTAAAACTTTTAATAGAAACTTTGTCGACACGACTTTTCTCAACTTGGTCGGTATGGAATCTCCAGCTATAATAAATTGTCCGATTTTCAAGGTAAAGGAACCAAAATTTGCGCGAGCTCAATAGCTATCGTTGTACTCGGCCGTTTTTTTAATTTAATATTTTTGAAGTATCCGAATATACGTAAAAATTGTGCCAAAATCCCATTTTTTCAAACACCGGCCATCGTGTAAATTTTGCCACGCACAGCGAGAACTACATTCACATATATTATGAAACTGTTTTATTTTTTATTTTTCCGACCAACCATAGTCAAGTCATCGATCCAGCCACATTTTTTATACGGAGGCTCTGTTAGACCTCAATAACGTTGGTAATTTTCAATTTCGTCAAATAAAAGTTTACACTCAATAAGTTCAATGTATGCTTAACAACAACCGTTTTACCATGTCCCAAATAAATAATCTAGTAGACCAGCAAAAATCGAAAAAAAACTACCTTTTTCGCCACATTCCTCCCTTAACCTTATTATAATATTACGTAATTAATTGTCGAAAACAACTGCTCGAGATATTCCGCTGTACGTCATAACATTTTTATCAGATAAACATCAATTTGCTTTCCTGCCAAAAAAAACCTAAGATTGAATCGATTTATCGTTTCGGCTGGACAAATGTTGCACTTCTATAATCGTGTGCGATGAATGCCGAAGATTGTCGTGAACGAAAGTTGGATATTTGTATTTTCTCCCAATAGAAAGCACGGTGCTTCCCATGATCTTGGAAGACCAACCGTGCGACATTCGCGATCCGTTCACCCTCTGAGCGTTCCATCATTCGGAGCGACCTCGTTGAAACATTCATCACTTCCTCCCCGTATAAAGAGTAAACTTAAAGCGCTGTCTCAACGCTTCCATCCCTTCCAACGCTTCCATCCCTTCCAACGCTTCCATCCCTCTCTTCATTTTTTATTTCCCCCGACCGAGAATAACCGAAATTCAGCTGCCCATAAAGTCCGCGGAAATTATTCCATAAACATCGCCAGGCGATTCGTGGGAAATTTTCCAACGAATTTTCCGCTTTATCGGACTTTGCGTCCTGGAACATTTGGAATTTAACCGAAAAATCAGGACGTTACTCTCGCGAGCTCGATCGGCTCTATCTCACAACTCGTTGAACAACGAAATAAATGCGCTAGAGGGAGTTTTTGCGTGCATCGCCATTGCGATGTTCCAACAGTGTGCCCACACTGGCGGCATCGTCGACCGACAGAAGGGCGTAAATGTATCGCATTTAACACGGGCACCGACCTGCACTCGAGTCTCTCGAGTGTTAACGTTTGCCAGCCGAGAATTTGCAGGGGAATCGAGGGAGAACGACGAAATGTGCGTCAGTCTCGCCACGTGAGTTTCCATCAGGATGATAATGACTTCTAGCGGAGCCGTTCCCTCTCTCGTATCGCCGTTAGAAACAAAACCTATAGAATTAACATCAACCGGGGCGTTAACACAAATGGCCGTTGTACATCAAGACCAACCGTCCATGAACACTACCGGATACATAAATACACATGGGTGTACGTAAATGCGTGTACGACGGAGAAATGTGTGCGCGTATGATGTTCATGATGTGCGAGTGTGCAGGGGATTCGGTCATATGGAGAAACGGAGCGTGCGCGTCCTGTTCATCGTTAATTTCATCGTCCTGTTCATCGTTAATTTCATCGTTAAACTGGATCGCACCTGTTAGTGGAACGTGACAGCAACGAAACTGATCGACTCTTCCGATTTTACGGATTCGATCATTTTTTACAAGCTTTTATTTAACTTGCTTCGTTCGTATGTCTTGACGATTCAAAAGTTTCCGATCCATTCTTCAAGCACTCGCTGGCGTCCAATCGAGCTGAAATTTGGCATAGATATGGAGGCGACAATGCAATAATACGGTACCGTGGAGCTGGTCTGATGATGGAGCTGGAAGGTGACCATGGGAACTCCTGACCTAAAGAGAATAGACCCGTCGTGTTTGGGCTCGTTGGTCTTGACCCGTCGTCTTGACAAGTAGCCCGAGCCCTAATTAAACGAGTACTAATGCTAAAAAGTACAAAATAAAAAAATTAACGTCGAGAATCGTTTTAAAAACAAATTTATATTCAAAAACTATTGGAATGAAAGAAATAATATTTAGTGTATGAAGTTAAATAGTAAAGCTACTGAGGAATCCCATCCTTGGTCACTGATCAAAGGCACAGGCAGTACACACTTAATAAAACTTACATAAACGTAGAACTTTTGAAAATTTAAATACTTTCTTCATACCTTGAGGCGTGAAACGTCATTACACTTGAAACAAAGCTTCAAGCGTTCAAGAAAATATTTAAATATGTTGAAGTTCTATGTTTACATAACTTTTATTATGCACTGCCTGCGCCTTTGATCAGTGACCAAGCATGGGGTTCTTCTATAGCTTTACTATTTAACGTCGTACACTAGATATTATTTTTTACTTTTTAGTTCGATAGTTAATAAATAAAAGTTTATTTTTAAAGAGATTTTTCGCGTTAATATGTTTTCTATAATTACCTCTGATGCCTTGCTTGTAGCGTGATGTTGTCCAGCAACGCGTCTGCCTACCACTGGAATTTCCGATAGAAAGATTTTGGTCAAACGCCTCCGCTGTCAAAAAAACGCGCGTCAATTTTTTGCGGTTCGTTAAATTGTGCCTTGCCGTTCCGCTGATCTTAAAGTAGTCGACTGCTGTGGGTCTATTCTGTAACTCGGTAGCCACAGTTTTCACTATCATTAGCTAGCGACAGCCAATAGCATGCAGGATTACAGAGGAAAGGGGGCCTCTTATTGGCTGTCGCTAGCTAACGACAACGAAAGTTGTCGTTACCCGTTACAGAATAAGGCTTACTGGATTGAGTATAACGAGGTCAAGTCCGAGAGTAATTGATTGATTGTGAACATATTGGCTACTGGATTGAGCGTGGGAGCTCGGACAAGTTTGAGAGAGATATTAGTCTCTTTGCCATTTAAGAGAATATCTAGCATGCGCAATTATCGTGTTACTTTTTTTCAAGTTAGGCGTATAGTAACCCTTAACGATGACGTCTAACTTAGTAAAAGTCCCACGGTTTTCGGAATTTTGGGCTTCATGTTATTTTTTGAAAGAAATCATCTGACTTCGGTTTTTCGTACGCCATTTATACAGCCGATATGAATCGACAATAACTAGGCAACTTTTTAACGTAATTTCCAAGATATACATTTTTTCACACCGTAGGCTATCGAAGTCAGCATAAAATACTGCATAAGATCTTTCTTCAAGTTTCCTTAACATTCAGGATTAAAAAGAAGAGTTTTCTAGATAAAACAAATAACCAAGAGTATTTTTTTTAAACCCGGATCAAGAAAGTTATCATTTGTAGAAATGGCATGCGAAGAACAAAAGCAGATGATTCATCTCGAAAACCGTGGGACTTGTACCAAACTGAAATTCCAGCATAAGTAGGACATGACCTGACCTATCGACAGTTGCAGGATTATTCATTCATAACAGGACACCCTATACATTTATTTTCGATAAACTGATGGGCTGTGATAATCCTATGCATGATTACCGCAGTGGGATTAATCAAACCCTGATTAGCTAATGCATGCTACCATAACAGGGACTTCCATCAAGTCTTTTGAGACGCTACACCAATCTCATAAGATCCGGTAATTCTTCGTCGCCCATGCACATGTACCTGTACATCGACTACTGACGACCGGCAGGGCGGTTGTCCACACTACTTCTACACGACGAATCGTATAGCACACGCCCCTTTACTTCTTAAACGTCAATATACGTATACGGCAAAGTTAATGCGCCCCCTCTGATCTTTCATACATGCTAATATGTTCAGACGCGAGGGAAGGGAACGTTTTTCATAAGACGCCGAAAATACGACCCATCGCACGTCAAGACGCTGCTCCAAGCTGAAAAGGGCTCAGTCGCCCGTATATAAATTTTACGCACACACACATACACACACGCGTATGTATGTATCTTATGTATGTACATATACAGTCTTTGATTAGAGGATTCTCTGATAATGACGCGGAGGTCGAACGCCGGAGCGCTGTCAGCCAATTCGAGCGTCGTTTAATCAGATATCCGAGACTATTCGAGACAGTTCAGACGCAAAAAGAGTATTACGCATCTTGGAGCGACCCGCGCTGTTGGAGGCCCGTCAACGGGGCAATCAAGGCCGAGGGGAAAGAGGAACATCGCAAATGTACGATTCCCGGTGCCAGTAAAATCTTGCGACTCAAAAGAACACCATTTCGTGACACAACGTGCAACTTCAAGACACGAATAAACTTTAGTTCGCTATTTTAAAAGGAAGGCTGCGTTGGACTTTTCTCAATATTATTCGTGATTGCGATCAATTTCGTGATGGTCCGTTGCTTCTAGAAGGGAACCCTATAATAACGAAAATAAACGTAAAAAATATTTTTAAAAACTACCTTTGGTCAATCAATCAATGACTTTTCCGAAAAATATTCTCCGATTTCTCCCATAAAATATAATTTATCAGCTTTCCTTAGGTTTATTGGCTCTGTTTCGGTTTTTTAAAATGTTGATGGCTTTCGACATTTCAATCCAAGCAAACCCAATTTAGGCGTCGAAATGTTCAAAAATGCTCTATTTTATCGCATGTTTCAACGAACTTTGAAACCCCATAACTTTGTATGGGGTGGAGGGTGAATTTCAGCTTCCCCGACTAAATATCATCATTTATAACCTGATAAATGAGATAACCGCAGAAAAATAAGTTTAAGCTCATTTTTCGGAAAAATCACTTATCTACAAAATTATCCAAGCCTTTATTTATAAACTATTGAACTAAAAGGCAAAAAATAATATTTGGGGCATGAAGTTAAATAGTAAAGATACAGAAGAACCCCATCCTTGGTCGCTGATCAAAGGCGCAGGCAGTACATACTTAATAAAACTTACATAAACATAGCACTTTTATAAATTTAAATGTTTTTTTTAATGTTGGAGGTTTTATTCCAAGTGTAATGGCGTTAACACCTCAGGCTTTTAAGAAAATATTTAAATTTATAAAAGTTCTATGTTTATGTTAGTTTTATTAAGTATATACCACCTAGGCCTTTGATCAGTGACCAAGGTTCTTCTGTAGCTTCACAATTTAACTTCATACACTAAATACTATTTTTTCCTTTTTAGTTCAATGGTTTGTAAATGAAAGCTTGTTTTTAAACAGACTGTTGACGTTTATTTTTTATTTTGTACTTTTTAGCATTAGAATTTCAATGATCCGTCTTAATACCTTCACTTGTGCGTATTCATCTGTTTAATATTAAGTTTTATTCACTTTGGCAATTCAAATGTTACATATTATTTAAATATTATTTATTTCATGGCTCCAGGGATGGAATGTCGGTAAGGGTTTGAAAAATGGATTACAAATTTTGGACCAGAAAGACATACGAACGAAACGAGTTAAATAAAAGCATGTAAAAATATTAATCAAGGGGAATTGAACAGAGGATTCGCTCGGGTTTTTTTTATTTAGTAGAGCGGTGGTCCTATCTTTTTACGACATCATCGATTTTCTTTTCTTTTTTGTTAAACTATTGGAATCTCGTAATTTATTTTTGATATTATGTTTAAAATTTGACAACTCTTTATTGCTCTTTCTCTCATCGTTAATCCGAATTAATGCCAAGGCTCGAAAGAATTTTTATCGATCGTGGGTGGACGGAGGAAAAAACGAAGCCGAAAAAATCCATGCCAGCCATGTGGAATTCTGTCGAAAATCTCATTTCCGGAAAGTGCTTTCTATCGTAGAGTGAACGAGACGCGAGAAACGGCGAAATGTGAACCTCTTTCGGCCACCAGGCGGAAGGAGCTAGCGACCCGCTTATATGGCACACCGATGAGAGGGTCGAAATCGAGAATTTTTACTCTGAGGGCGAAAAGAAACAAGGCCACAAAGTGCGGAAGGAGTGGGGCACTTGGATATTACATTTAACTTTACGTTTCTATACAGACGCGCGCGCGCGCGCGTGCACACAAACACACACACATATACTTAAACGTTCAATTTTTCGAATACCTTGCTCTATGATTATTGCTGCATCGAGCCTTGCTCACAAAACACCACATTGCAAAAATACAACAATTTTCTACACGCTGCGGCCTCGTAATCGGATTGAAGTTTCTTTCAATATTGAGATACTTATACTTTATCATACTGTTTATTTATATACGTAATATTTTTTAAAAATATTATTTTATATACATTTCATATATTTTATATTTATTGAATACCTTTTATTAAATTGAATATCTATTATATATTTATTGAAGGATGTATTGAAGGAATATATATATGTGTATATATATATATATATATATATATATATATATATATATATATATATATATATATATATATATATATATATATATATATATATATACATATATATATATTTTGTATACTATCTTTATACATAATTGGAATTTTCGTTCGGTCCATGCAACCGATTCGCACAAACAAAAGAACGTTTGTTTTCCAAAATTGTAGAGCCCCTTAAGGGGGGACACCATTGTGGCGGGTAGAAAAAATTGATTTTACTTTGCATTTTCTCAAAGTACACATATTCAAGAACATGTGACAAAATTTTAAGTTAAAATTTTACGTTACAGACGATTTACAGAGAGCAGATAGCGCACCGATTTGTGTATCCTAAAACTTTTGATCGCGTCTTTTCTAGAAACGATTTTTTTCGGCCTGGCGAGAATCATAACTCTAGCTATACTTGTTCGATTTTCTGTTTTGAAATACGAATTTACTTCATTGCTGTAGCTATCGTTGTAGGTAGCCGATTTTTCCCCAGAAATTGAGCATTTTTTAAGCCGCCGAATATAAGCAGAAGTTTCGCCAAAATTACTTAATTTCGCCAAAATGACGTAATTATTAATTTTTGTTCCAAAAAGTGCCGTGTATATTGAGAGCCACATTTGTAGAGATGGTAAAACTGTTTTATTTTCATTTTTCAGACCTACCATTATCAAGTTATCGATGCGGCCGTTGGACCACATTTTTTTTACAGACGCTCTATTGTACCGCAATAAGGTCGTTTAAGGGGTTACCCCCACTTGCGATTTTGAAAAAATCGATTTTTTTTGCATTTTTTTGAAGTATAAGTATCTGAGAATATGTCCTGAAAATTTCAAGTCGATCCGAACAAAATTGACTGAGATATGAGCGTTGAAAGAGAAGAATCCGTGAATTGAAGAACTGAAATTGAAACTTTAAACGCGTTTTTCTCAAAATGGCATTTCTGAAGTCGGTGACCAAGATTACTCGAACACTAATGAACCGATCTTCTTGAAATTTTGCAGGCTTATTTAATACATAAAAATGTAGTCTTTAATCGTTCGATTTTTTTTTCGAAAAAAATGGCCGTTCTATAATGGCCAAAATGGCATTTCTGAAGTCGGTGACCAAGATTACTCGAACACTAATGAACCGATCTTCTTGAAATTTTGCAGGCTTATTTAATACATAAAAATGTAGTCTTTAATCGTTCGATTTTTTTTCGATAAAAATTGCCGTATTATAGCCAAAAAACGGCCGTTTTTTTTCGTTAAAGTCGAACCATTAACTTTGACTGTCCGCCATTTTGTGAAAAATGAATATTTTTTAAAATCCTTCGATTAAAGACTAGTTTATACTTATATTTGACTAAATCCATGCGCATTTTTTTTTCAGATGATCCACTTCACCGCAGTGTTGGTCACCGCAAACCGTGTATATAAGAACATTATTTCATTGACGGCCATTTGCCACTAAACAATGTAATATTTTTAAATAAAAAAAATTACTGAAATTTCTTCAAGATGTGTTCTTTAAGATGGTATATTGATCGATTAAAAAAGTTTTGTAGTTTTCTTTAAAAAAATTCATGAAAAAGACCTTTTTTTTGCCCTACAAGTGGGGGTAACGCCTTAATAAGGACTTTTAAGGTATTTCAATAAGGACTCAATAGGATCGCTCAAGAAGGACTTTTCTATTAAAAAAAAAAAAAAATTACACGAAATAAGTGTAATGTCCGCTTCATAATATACGTTTTTTTCCAACCCCCAAATAAATAATCTAGTCGACAAAAAAACCGACAAAAACGACAATATGAACGCCATCGTCTTGTATTTTATCTGCTTTGGCAATGATATTTTATTTTTCGTTCTCATTGAAATTTTTGCATCATTGCAATTAGTGTGCACCCGCCATTTACGCAGAAAATGACAAGAAAAATACATTTCAATGCGATAGCCGATGATATTTTTTCGGGACGCAGCATGCCATCGTGGTACGGTGTAGGTAGTTCTACCTCATAGCATTGTTGCGATAAAGTTTCACGAGTTGCGTTTTATGGTAACGAATCGTGAAGTAAACAAAGTTTGCGACTGTATCAATGAGACTTTGGTGGACCGTGAGGATCCCTGACGAGAATCGATTCGTCGACGTTATAAAAATGCGCCTGCACAGCGCCACGAGAATTGCGATCGCACAACCAGAAAATAAGAAGAAAAAAATGCAACGACCAAAAAAATACAAACGTTCGAATGAAACCATCTCAGCGAGTGAGCAGGCGGAGTATAGGGAGAAGGGAGAGCGACTGAAGGAAAAACTTTACGATCGCTTTTTATCGCGCGGTTATTGACTCAGGAACAATTTTACGGTGGTCGGTATGATTTTTACGATATAGCGGTTGCCCATTAGCCATTTCGCGTTTCTCTTTCGTATCGGTGACACACTACGACTCTCACTCGCGAGCATTCACGTTCTTATTTCGATGTAGTCCTTCCATCGTCTATAAAGCCGAAAAATGCGCAGAAATGCGATCTTTCCTCTAATATCATTATTAGTTCTATAAAAGAACCGAAACTGTTTTCTCTTCGATCGCCGTACGATCTCATTCGTTGCCCGATTTTATCCCCTTCGAGTACCGGTCTGCGAAGAAAGAGTCCTGCGAATCGCGCAGAATTTGGCTCTCGTAAACATTCAATAAATTGTGTATATGTATTGAAGAAAAGACTATTCATATCGACGAGACGTCGATGCGAATGGAAAAGAGAAAAATACAATTTTTTCCCCCTTAAAATAACTTAAAGGGTCGTAGATATTCGCATTTGATACGAGCAAATTTTTATCTCTGTTCTTTCTCACCTTTTTCCGTATGGTTATAAACATGTTAGGTTTTCAGTTCGAATGCATTTTACCTACAGAAACATCACTTGAGTGCCCGCCTTCTATGTGGCTGAAGCGCATATTTGTGACAAAGCTTTGATGATGCACACATTTGAGTTTCAGATGAAGCACACATATATGAGTTCCAACAAAATCGAAAGCGGAAATCAAGCGACGATCTTTGCTAGTACACTGCGACCTCTATTATCGGGACCTCCACAGATGCAACAGCCCCCCACTCCGGGACGAATATTGATTGGTATAGCGCTTGGAGGGAGGAACGCCAGGCCCTGGCGCGAAAATCGAAGGATGCTAGACAATAAGGCAGGGCTTTGAGGGGTCCTGCTATTAGCTACGTTAGCTGCGCAAAGTTACAACTAGTTTTTCCTAGTATAAACTAGAAAACGTCGCCTTCGTTGCAACTTGTTGCTCCCAGTGAAAACTGGAAAACTTCCTCTTCGCTACAACTACTTTTTCCTCGGGAAAACTAGAATTTACTGATAAATAAATTCGAATAGTTAGTTAAAACTAGCTATAGCTAGGAAAAACTAATACTAACGAAATGTATCAGTTAAAACTATTTCTAAATAGAAGTTGGTGTCCCTCGATGGACTAAATGAACTCTAACTGAATACATTTAAGTTTGTTTGGGTATGTTTGGGTTTCTATCTATCGGTAAATTCTAGCGTTAACTAGGAAAAACTAGGAAAAAACACTAGGAAAACGCGTTGAAACTGAAAACGGGTTTTGACTATAACAAATATATGCACACTGGCTGTGCCCTGAGCTTTGCCCGCATAAAGATCCTATCGGTGACAGATCAACCCCTCAATTGTATATTCTATTTATTTTCGGGGGATTGCGAAACATCGAACATAAGATGCTGAGAAGGGTCCGCACTTCCTGTTTGGGATTCTTACTAAGCCCGATATTTCTCTCCCATTCTCTCTCACATCTCACCCTCGTTAGTTACCTACATATTTTTAACTTTATTCACATATACATATCCGTTGAGGCCTTAGGCCACAGTAACGAGTATAAAATCATTTGCGAATTTAACCATTTTTTTCGTATGAAAAAGTGATTCACTCATAAAATTAATTACTCATCTATTTAGTATGAATATCAAGCTGTTAGAAAATGTATATTTTTTTCGATGTACAAAATGGCCGACTACTAATATTTTCTTTTATCTTTTTTTAAGCGCGCCGCGGCGTGACGTTTAGCATCCACAATTTTTTACCTAGAACAAAAAATAAAAATTCTCGTCACTGTACATTAGAATACCTAGAGAAGTACGTACGGAATTGAAAAAATATTGTTTTATTCAAAAGTTGTAGATATTTGAACTTAAGAAATGAATTTTCAGTGAAAAATTTCGTTATAACTGCACATAAACTGCTCACAAAATGAAAAGTTTTCGATTAATCAGAAATTCCGTACCTACTTCTCTGCGAAATGCAATTGATAGCATAACTTTCAAATTTAAAGTAAATCGAGTGAAAATTGTAGAAGTTATTTGTCACGCCAATTGGAAAAAAGCTGTGTAATTAATTTTATGAGTGAATAACTTTTTCAGACGAAAAAAAATTGTTCAATCCGCACACGATTTTATACCCGTTACTGTGGCCTGGGGCCTTAATGTCTGCTACATTTTCCGTGTTCCCGGTAAGCGACGACCGAGAACATCTCCATAATAACTCTTGTACAAAATCGTGAAAATAAGGGCTAAGGAAATACGTACTATTTTGAAAATAAAATCTAAACTACCCCCGCACGTAACAAATTTCCATGTATCGTTAGGGTACGGAAATGGTCCAGGTATGAACCTCTTCGTAAATACATCCACATATAGTCCTACGTACAATCTCGGTAGGGCGGAGGGTGAGGGCTTGCGAGCAGAGGTAGCGAGTGACTAACTCCGTTAATCCACCTTGGCCGGACACCTCCAATTACAGGATCAAAGGATATTCCTCTTCGTCGAGCCATCTATTCGCCTCGTTCACCCAGTACGGGCGTGTTTCTCGAACGACCATGGAATACCGAATTGCGCGTATCCCAAACATGTTTAACAGGACCTTTTTTACGTCCCGGTTGGCCTGCGATTTTGAAGAGGCGTTCATTGAAGAACTTTCGTCGTTATTTGCTTCTTTTTTAATCCCGAATCTCCACGGGTAATTCGTCGTTTTTTATTTCGAAACTGATTAAGGGGGAAATGCCTTCAGACGGCCGAAAGCGAGTCATTTTTCATGATTTTTTTTAAGGTCATAAAATCATCGCTTCATTTTAGAATTTTGATATTATCTTATTACAACTTGGAAGTGTTAAACATTTTTCTTTTTGAAACAATACAAAATGGCGACGTTATGAGATATTCCTTTAGGCGTACTTTGAGAAATTGATCATGTTATAACTCAACAAATTAATGATTGATCTGGCTGTAACGTTTTAGAAGTTTTTCGAATTTCGCTTTGAAACGTTGGGAAAATATTCTACAATCATAGTTCTGTTATTTAACCCTTCGTTGACACACTTATCTTTGACCACGATTTTGACACACTGGGTCAATTTGACCCGGATAGTACTTCATCCACCTTCCATTAACAACCCTTCGATCGGTTTTTATTGAAAAAAAATCAGAACCAGACGTTAAACATTTCGCAATATGTCTGCATAATTAAAATGCGGTACGTATAAAATTGAATTGTTTCGAAAAATGATTGAAAACATTCTATGTTGGGAAAGTGAGCATTTTATTTCAAATTCGTCCGGGTCAAAATGACCCAGTGTGACACACGTAGGGTGAATGAAAAATGAAATCGAGAATACACTTTTTTCGATTTCTCGAAAAAAGTGTCGAGTTTCAATAAGAAAACCTCGCCAAAGCCGAAAATTCGTCTCGTTCGTTTTCCAGTTTTCAGTTACACGAATTCTAATAAAGCTTGTTGGGGGCCAAATAAGAAATGCGACTGCGCGCGGAGGGCACAATTTTGAAATTGTTCGAAATTCTGGCACGTAAACGCTTGGAAAGTTATCGCGGACATTTACGTCGCCCATATATGCGTATATTTTCGAATGGGATGCGAAGAGTGCGGTCAGGGGGGAAACGAGAGGGAGCATGAAATAATTCGCATACCCACCGTGTGACCGAGGTACAAGCATAATAGTACGATCTTCCCTGTCCGTCACTCCTCTCCTTTGGCCCCTTCGCGGCTTCTCCCGTCACGGAAATCCTGAGCGTATATGACGTCTAATAATGTTAACGCTCATAACTCGTACCGAGCATCCTGAAATACAATTATTTTGGCATACAGGCCTATCCGCGTGTCCACCAGGAGATAGCGACCAACGTTTTTTATGAAAAAAAAAAACGAGCATCGGAGAGATACAAGGAGGAATGGAAATAAAAATTTGATAGCGCCGAGAGCGAGCCGTTCGTTCAGACTGAGGCTGAAAAAAGAGGAACAAATTTTCCGCAGAATTAAACTCGTTTCTTCTCGCTGAAATGAGAAAGGAAATATCACAGAGTCCTATTGTTGGTTTGAATAAGAGCTCGCCGGTGGTGCTCGGAACCAGTACCACTGTGGGAGTACACTCCAACCCTCTTGCTGCGCTAGTTTTTCCTTTGCGAAGGTTCTTATCGCGAAGGAATGAAAAAAAAATAGAGTTTCGTCCCATGGCACTTTTGTAATCTAAAACATTGCCACGGTTATACATATACATGGGACTTTTCACGCCAATTTTACGCAACCCTGTTTGGAACTTGTCCAATTTTACTCGTATCTTTTGTGAATCGTCATCGACCTCGTTGATGGTAACAGAATCAACGTTTCCAAAAATGTCGATGTACTGCTTAATTTGATGCAAATTTCACATTTTTATTCAATTTTATCGTAATTTTTGAAAATCTTTTTCCATGCCTCAGTGTTCAGAGTTTTAATCCTTCGACTGCACACTTCTGCCACGAACCTCTGACTGCGTATGGGGTCGATCCGACCCCAGACGTTTTTCGGATCGTTGCATTTCGGTACATATGCATTTTATTTTATTTTTCGTAGACAATGATCCTACTTTATGGCCCAAGATTGATTTTTTTGAGAAAAGCAAAAATGAAGTGCAGAAACGTTCGTTCAAAGTGGAAGATGCGTTGAAAAATACGTACTTGCACGATCATAAGTTTTTTTCTTCAAAATATGAAGAAAAAAAAGTAAAAGTAAGAAAGCAAAAAAAAAGAAGAGAGACACCGCTTTTGAGGTTTTTGAAGAGGAAGACTTGTAGATACGAAAGAAAAAGACAGTATCGACCGTCTTTACAAAAAGTATATTTATTCCAATGTTCGAACTTGAGCATTTCGGGATAGAAAAAAATGAAAAAATCGACACCTCCGGCAGATTAATCGTTGAAAACGTATATTTCCCGCATTTTTTTACTTCGATGACTTATTATTATTCACATTTACCACAATCGACGCATACGTACATTCGGTGCTCATTGCACATAGCCCTCCTGCATAACGCACACTTGCTTTCAGTTTTATGATCGGCATTCTAATTATATAATTTACTATAGTTGGGCAAAATAAAAAATATCTCAGCATTTTCTGTCGTAACTCACTTACATGTAGCAATGAAACACAAAATGAATATTTGGCAAAAAAACAATGTTTCCACTTTCACCGGACTACTGCATAACCAGGGTCTATTTGACCCCAGGTCTTTTTTGACAGCTCAGTACACGGGCAGGATGTAGGATGGGGGCCGAATGTCCACCTATATAGTAGGGGTGGGGAACATTCGAGCACCGCACTGCCGAATAAATTGCCCCCTTTTGCGATACAGGCAGTCGAAAAAATGGGGTCAAAATGACCCAGTGTGCAGTCGGAGAGTTAAGTAGGTACAGCTTAACTCCAATGAGTCGCGAAATCGTGTCCTACATGCTTACCAAACGGTTCCGGAAAATCGCCAATGTCAGTATTTCGGTCCAAATTGCCTTTCAAAGTTTTTTCTAACACGACGTTTTCAAATTCTTTTTCAGAATTTTCAGAATTCATCAGAATTCATTGATCATTCGTCAGAATTCGTCAGAATTCATTGATCATTTAGAATTCTCATAATTCATCAGAATTCTTACAAAAAAAAGATGGTAGTGTAAAAATGGAAAGAATTTCGCACGAAGAGCACCATGCATATGAGTATTTATATGTATCGTACGTTTTATGCGTCCCGATGTAATGGCCTCTGATATAGGATAGGCAATAAACCTATATGGGTGTGCTGGTATGCCCTGTACATTTGTGCTGACACCGAAGCTTGTTTTTTTTCTCTCCTCAAGTCCTTTTTTTGCCTCGTCTTCGTCCTCCCTGGTTGCTCCCTCTTCGCATATTCAAATGAATATCGTTGCAGTTACTCGGGAGGGATTGTCGGGCGCGATATGAGTCAGTGAATAAAAGCCGGAGGGAGATAAATTATTACATCCGAACTCGTAAAAACATCTATAAATATCGTCCGGCGCTGTACAATTTTCCGTCCCGGTCTCTTCTCATCTCGCGCCTCGGCGAGTTTTATTACCCCCTACATGCAATTCTCCTCGAAAGGGTGGCAATTTCATTGAAACCATCCCGGGATTTGTTCTTCAATTAAATTAGGAATATTTGACCGCAAGTGCGATCATTGAGCGTTCCACTCGACACTTCGTACAATTGCATCATTGGAAGACTTTGTTTCACGATTTTATCTCCGTGCGATTTGACGAACCAACCCTTGAAAGTATTTCCAGCTTGAGAGGGGATGATTTACCGTTATGTCCCGATTGGGACGACCAGTGCCCTCTGGAGCTGAAGGGGCGAAGCTCGGCCGCCAATCCCGGTTGGTCACATGGTCGCGCGAAAGGCAGAGACCGGATGGTTGGATTGATCGAGGCGGCCGTGAAAACGGATTCCCTTTTTTTCCAGTTGGAAATGAGACTACCAAACATCGTGGGGATTTTGCTGTGGCACAATACTTTGGTATTTCAACGACCTTGAAAAAATGCCACCGTCGACGACTAAGAGTGCCAAGGGGTCAAAATTGGACATGCCAGAAGTCTCTGGTCCAGCAGATGAAAATGGAAAATTCGGGAAGCGAAAGACTTGTAAATCCTACAATTCGATCGTTTGGGCTAATCCTTCATTCATTCAAACGATGGTGAATATTCTAACCTACAAACTTTGGCTATGTAAATTCGAATTGCCAGGTTCTTCGGACGTAATTGAATACAAATTGTCGGATCCTCGTTTCCTGGATATTGGCTGGACAGTCAAACCGTCTTCGAGGATAGTCAGTCAAATAACTCAGTATGAAACTCGAATGGCGAAACCACATATGAATTGGTACTTTTGATTGGTACCTTAACGAGGTTGAAATTTTTTTTTTTCAATTCTTGGATGACGTGGATCTTTACCAATTCGTGGTTTTTGTGAACGCACAGGTTTCACGATCAGCACAAAGCGGGCACAAAATATTACGACGATGGTTGGACGCCTTTCGTGACATTTTGCGAGAATGGCTCCGGTCAGGTCTTTTATCCAAACGGAGCTCTGGCCATCGCGGTTAAGAGGCCCGAAAAACGAGCGTGTAATTATAATCCTGTATTTTCTCTGGGAAGCAGGGCATACGATGTGGCAATTCGGAGGTTATGGCTAGTTGTAAAAGTCGAAAAATCACTTTTTTCGAAAACAATATATTTTGACAGTATATCACCTCATAAATGGTCCCTAAAAATTAAAAGGCAGATTCAAATTGACAGACTTATAGGCTGTTATGTCGACACCCGTCGGAAAACTCGAAATGTTCGAAACTGTAAACGCTTTTTTTGAGCGTTTTTAAAGTCGGTGGGCTAAATATCTTAAAAAAATCGAAAAGAAATATATTTTTTAAATTTCTAGCGCTTTTTCTAGATGTAAGAATATAGTTTTTGATCGAAGGATTTTTTTCCGGTGCATACTTTCGATTTGATAAACGAAAAATGCCCATTTTTTGGAGACAATCAAGGCTCTCACTGTGAACACCCACCGTTTTTTTTACATTGATATTTTGGAAATTTCGTCGATTGGTCATAGAATAAATTAATACGAGTATACTAACGAAATCTGTAAAATATTTTTTCGAGAGGTACTTCCCGGACAGCGGCTGAAAATCGACTATGATTCAATGTTTTTACACAAAAAAACAATGCAAAGTGTGCTTTAAGTGGTGCTTTCTAAAATACCTAATTTTTGTAGAAAGTTATTATCACCACTTTTTTAAATTCCAAAATTGAGCTGTTTTCGACTATTACAACTAGGCTAATAAGTTAATAAGTTAGTGTAATACAAGAGGACGATGAACACAAATTTATAACAGCCTGCATTAATTCTCTCAACAAAAAAAAAACAATACATTCAATTTTTATTCCATTCCGCCGAATTGTGAGAAAATTTCAATGTTTTTGTATTATTGCTCCCGAAGGCATTGATATTTATTCAATAATTTCTCATTGATTTCAAGACCATCTGTACACTGTATTCACGCCAGGAGGCAGAGACCTCGCGGGACGCGATCGGGAGTCGCAGATGCTCGCTGCTTTTGATGGTTTGGGAAATGGTGTCGTCCTTGATGAGGACAGTAATACAAGGTACGTCGTACATCTCCTGCATTGTGAATCAACGTGTACAGGTACGTACATCGCGTGACTGACTCGGGCGTGTCACTTTGAAAATTAATTACATTTCGCTCAAAATAATTAGAGAACTGTCGTTCGAATTTTTCACATTTTACTGAGAAGATTTAATTGTGCCATTATTGGAAACGATTGTCGAGTTGCTTTCAGGCTGACGTACAACCAGATCGGTGGCATTTTTCGGGACCATAAAACGCCTCGTCTTTGGACTTGGAGCCTAAGAAGAGTTCAGCCAAAAATCGAAACAATCGACACGGTAAAGCATTTTTTCGAAATTCATTATTTAAACATTAATAGCTGTTTCGGTTTGGATTAATCGTTCGAAAAAGGCATCGGTGAGTATTTAAGGAATCATCACAGTGTAACGGGTCAAAAAATAGCTGACTTTTGTGATTTTTTTCGATGGTTGAAATACGAAATCTCTAATACGAAAGATTTTTAAATATCAAATCAAAGCACGTATAAAGAACTAAAAATAAACTTTGAACGTTTATTTTGTTTACATTTTTGTAACGGCTGAAAATGTCTTCGAAAAAACGGAGTCCTCACGGCGTACACAGTTGTGGTCGTTAATGGTATCAGAAAAAATGTTGTACCAAGATTATTCATCAGTATGAAAGCTGCTAGCTTGCTATGGAGTCTTTTGAAAATAAAAATTGACAAAATGGCCGCGGTTTGAAAAAAAGTATCGAATTTCGCCAATTTTTTCAACAGTATTTCGTTAAAAAAATAACGTTTAAAAAACGAGCTTCCATAGCCAGATAAAAAATAGCGTGAAGAATGTTATCTCAAAAAGTAAGGCGGATAGCTTGAAAAATCTTCCTTCGAGCAGATACACCGTTTTGAAAAACGACATTTCAAGAAAATAGCGTTTAAAGTTTCGAGTGCGGAATTTTCATATAAATTGTATACTTAAGTTTATGTGAGTATATGAACAGCATGTTTATAACCGTCTATACTATCGATTATATCCTCGTCTCGTTTTCGAGATTACAAGGGTAGTGTCGCCTACTTCATGCCATATCCCACGAATATTCAGAGTCTAAAACAACGGAACGGCGGGAGGGGAGGGAGGCTTCCCAGCGTTCCGTGCGTCCCAGCGTTCCGTGTGCCCCTCTTCATAACGCTTTTTCGTGCCAAGTCGCGTAGTTCGGAATTTTCTATTGTGCGAGTATCAAAAGTGAATTTATTGAGAAAGAATGTCAGAAAAGGAAAATAAAAGGAAGGAGGAAGAGTCCATGTTGGAAAAGATGGATAAAATATATAAAAGGATGAAAAAGATGGAAGATCACGTGTATCACCTCAAGAAATCTGCGGCGTCAAAGACGCACCACGAGGCAGAATCTAGCCAAACAAAGGACGAGATGCAAATTGATCCGGATTTGGCCGACATTTTGCAATTCGCCGAACTAGGTATGTCTTCTTTTGTCAAGGGCTTCGAGACGGTTCGGTTTGAAACACAACCGCGTTTCACCTGTTGGATAAATTTCAGTCTGCCTTTGTGCCAACTATCCATACAGGTTATGTTCGTTCGAACATACGCAACCGTCTCTCCCTGTGGATAAATTTAAGTTTGCACCTCGTGCCAATTATCCACGGGGGGTTATGTTCGTTTGAACATAAAAATATATCCTTATTCATTTTACAAATGAAGTGTATACATATACTTCTATAGATGTTCCGCATAAAGCTGTGGAAGAGAAAAATGATCCATGCAGCGAACATGAGTCGCAGGATCCAGAGACAGAAGAGGTGGACGAAGCAGATCTACAAATTTTGGGGGAAGATCCTTCGTCGAAGAGAGCAAAGATTTTCCAGTTTCATTCTGGTCTTGCGTCTCGATGGAATGCTTGGATCGCTTCCGGCTTGGAAAAGGAGGATCGCACGAGTCTGCTCAAGAGCTACTCTCGCGAGGGAAATTGCTCGCTAGAACCTCCGGCTTTGAATCCAGAGATTAGTTCTTCGCTGAATGACGCATCGCTGAAACGTGACAGACATTTTGTGGATTCTCAATGTCTGATAGGATCTGCCTTGTCAGCCTTAGGATCAGCTATTACGATGATCTTGTACGACAAAAAGGAAGTCGTAGACAGAGATGAGTTACTCAGACTCATGTGCGATGCGGGGAAATTGATGGCACATCTTCATCACAAAGAATCATTGGCCAGGAAGGCCTACATTCTGCCGAATCTGGAGAAGAAAGCAAGAATTATTTTGGCGAAGACCGAGACCGACAAATTTTTATTTGGCGAAAATTTGGCCGAAAAATTAAGGTCAGCAAGAGCCTTGGAAAAAACGGCGCTGGACTTGAAACCTCAACTGCAGAAAACGGTATCGCAGAAGGTGCCTTTTAAGAAGACCAGTCCGGTAAACTGGAAAAGCCCACCTGCGAGGTTCCAGAAGTCCAACCAGGTGGGCAACAACTATCAGGGTTCCAGTACGTACAAGCAGAGAGGGCGCCCGCAGCAGGAAAATCGACCGCCGGGGCAGCCACAGATGCGCGACGAGAAGTCGGCGAAGGAGAGAAAGTAGCCGAGGTAGCTAAGTTAGCCGGTAGGCTTTGTAATTTTGCTTCCGAATGGGAAAAGATTGCCAACAACTTTGTGGTACGCTGCATCAAAGGTTATAAAATTGAACCCACGTACCCGGTGGTTCAGCGGGCTTGGCCCCGTGCTCCAACGTTCTCAAATCAGGTCGGAGATCGAGATTTTGTAATCGCGATAAAAGATTTATTGAAACTCGGCGCTATTGAAACTTGTCATCCAACGAAAGGTCAATTTGTATCAAGCTATTTTCTGGTGCAAAAACAAGATGGCTCCCACCGATTTGTTTTGAATTTGAAGAAATTTAATGAGTTTTTACAGACCGAACACTTTAAAATGGAGGATTGGCGAACCGCGATAAAAATTGTCTCTCGTAATGATTTCATGGCAAAAATTGATCTCAAGAATGCTTACTATTCAGTCCCAATAGACCAAGATAGTCGAAAGTATTTACGTTTTGTGTTCAAAAACCAGTTATTTGAATTTACATGTTTACCAAACGGTTTATCTACAGCGCCGTACATTTTTACAAAAATTTTAAAGCCGATCGTCAGTTTTCTAAGAGCTAAAGGATTTGTTTCAGTGATTTATCTAGACGACTTGTTGTGTATCGGTGAGAGCTATGATATTTGCTTGAACAACGTGACCGAGTCAATTAGATTGCTCGAATCACTAGGCTTCGTCGTGAATTATGAAAAAAGCATTTTAAAACCCGTGCAAATTTGTCCGTTCTTGGGGTTTAACATTAACACGGTCGATATGGTGTTAGAGTTACCCAAAGAAAAAAGAGCAAGCGCAAGAGCATTGGTTCGGGCATTTTCACGTAAGTCCGTTTGTAAAATTCGGGAATTCGCTCGATTCGTAGGTACACTTGTTGCATACAGTCCGACGCTGGAATATAGCTGTGCTTATCTCAAAGGTTTCCAAAGGCAAATTTTCCAAGCCCTTTTGGAAAGCAACAACGATTATGAGGCGACAATGCGCATACCAATTTCCTTGCGCGAAGATTTCGATTGGTGGGAAGAAAAATTACCTTCCTCAAGAAAATCAATAGTCAGTCCCGAATACAATTTCGAGATTTTTTCGGATGCATCCCTGACTGGTTGGGGGGCGTTCTGCAATGGCGAACGAGCCCACGGTTTTTGGAAAGAAAGTGAAAGGGCCTTGCACATTAATTATCTCGAACTCACAGCAGCTTTTATAGCTCTTCAATGTTTTTGTGCTGACTTGCGCGGAATACAAATTTTATTGCGAGTTGACAATACGACTGCGATTTCATATATAAATCGTATGGGCGGGGTTCAATACCCAGGTCTAATCAGTCGCGCTAAAGAGCTGTGGAAATGGTGCGAGGCTCGAGAGATTCGAGTATTCGCTTCATACATTGAATCAGAAAAGAATGAGGACGCTGATCGAGAATCGCGAAACCTGAACATTGACACGGAATGGGAACTTGCCGATTTTGCGTTTGAACGAATTATTAGATATTTCGGTGTTCCAGAAATAGACCTTTTCGCTTCAAGAGCCAACAAAAAATGCGAGGTTTTTTGTGCGTGGCATAGAGCCCCCGGGGCGATAGCTATTGACGCGTTCACAATAAGTTGGAAAAATAAGTTTTTCTACGCGTTCCCGCCTTTCGCGATTATTTCAAAAGTATTACACAAAATTGTAGCAGAGCAAGCCTGTGGGGTGTTAATTGTACCGGATTGGCCGAATCAGCCGTGGTATCCGGTTTTCATGTCACGCTTATGCGAGAGAGCATTATATTTTGAACCATCGGATGATTTGTTGTTATCTCCGTGCAGGTCGGTTCGTCATCCTCTGGCAAGGAGCTTGCGTTTGATTATCGGCAAAGTATCAGGAACGCCTTCAAAGAGAAGGGCTTGCCAGACTCAACGATAGACATATTCGTTGCGTCATTGGCGGAGGCTTCAATCAAACAATACGCAAGTTCGCTGAAGGCCTGGTGGGAGTTCTGCTCGACCGCACGTTTGGATCCCTATAGAGCTACCGAGAATGACTTATTATTATTTTTGACGGAAAAGTTCGAAAACGGAGCCTCTTATGGGAGTTTGAATACAGCGAGATCCGCGGTGTCTCTAATCTCGATAAACAACTTCTCATCAAGCGGTGCCTTGACGAGATTTTTTAAGGGAATATTTCGGCTTCGGCCAACGAAGCCCAAATATGATAAAACATGGGACCCAGAAGTAGTGCTACGCACACTCGCGAGTCATTGTACGACATTAGATTCAAACCTTCAGAAAATGTCGGAAAAACTGGCCACGCTAATGGCACTTGCAACTGCTCATAGGATTCAAACGTTGTCCCTTATAAAATTAAGTAACATTAAGCGTTCAAAAGACGGATTCGAAATCGAAATTCCGCAACTCATTAAGACTTCACGTCCGGGACATTGCCAACCGTTATTATTAATCCGTTATTTTAGAAATAAGCCTGAGATATGCGTTGCATCTTTTTTAGAGCGGTATATTGTTTTAACAGAGCCTTTAAGAAAAGACTGTGATTTTTTATTCATTACTTCTAGGAAGCCGTTTAAAGCGGCAACTACTCAAACAATAAGTCGGTGGATAAGGTCCATCCTCAGTTTAAGCGGTGTAGGTGATGAATACACCCCGCATTCTACAAGGCATGCGGCGACATCGACTGCTCTAGCCAAAGGTTTAGATTTAAGTATTATTAAGTCAACAGCAGGTTGGACCAAAGAATCGCAAGTATTCGCTAAATTTTATAACCGCCCAATAGAGTCAGACAGAGGCGTGTTTACATCGGCTGTGTTTGAATAAAAAATAAATAATAAAAAAAAAAAAAAAAAAAATTAAAAAAAAAAAAAAAAATTTTCATACAGTTTAGGTTTTCGATTGCCTCTAAACATCTACCCTTGTAATCTCGAAAACGAGACGAGGATATAATTTAACGATTAAACGAACTTACCTGTTGTGAAGTTCTATCGTAATTATATCTGATGTCTCGTTTGAGAGATTACGTCCCCACCCGTTTGAAGCAAAATACCTATTATTTTACTTCCTACCCGCCCTTAAAAATGATCTTTAAACATTATGAAGAGGGGCACACGGAACGCTGGGACGCACGGAACGCTGGGAAGCCTCCCTCCCCTCCCGCCGTTCCGTTGTTTTAGACTCTGAATATTCGTGGGATATGGCATGAAGTAGGCGACACTACCCTTGTAATCTCTCAAACGAGACATCAGATATAATTACGATAGAACTTCACAACAGGTAAGTTCGTTTAATCGTTAAAATATTGCAAACAAACGGATTATTTTGAAAATTTTACACTGTCATGATACCTTAAGGAACTTTATTTTTCATTTATATTTTATGATTCCGCTAATAGCGGCACTGCTTCGAAGATTTTTGTTCGCCTTTGATAAGTACACGTCATTGGATATACATTTTTCAAGCACACAGAAAAACTGTTTTGAAAAACGTTACGTGAGTATTTAAAAAATGGACTTTTCGCGGGCAATTTCTTCCTCACATAATAGGAGCCCAGCTTCGAGTTTTTCTTCGTTTTTTTTAAATTTGACTCGAAGATATAATTCGTTTTTTTTAATCACCATGTATTGAAGTTTTGTTGTATCTCGATAAATGCAACAGGAACCCCCGTCCGCCCATCTTCAAAAATTATTGAATCTCCTGGCCGTGAATTCGCAAAAAGGTGACTCCAATTCCAGGTCATTTCCCCCCCCCCCCCCATCTCCTACTAATCACGATGCATACTAAAGGGCGTCGAAGTTCGGCAGGTACAAAAACGCCAAAGAGCATTTTGGAAAAAAATGAAAAAACAGTTCCTTCAATGTGTATGGATAACGGAAAGACGATCAGCGTTGGCGGTTCGCGCGTCGTGAAAAATGTCGGTCTGAGACGTGAGATTCCGGCACCCCTGAAAATAATATGTCTTCGATTGAACAGTTATCTCAGCCTGAGAATTGTCGATCGTCGTAACATCAGCCTGACATTTGCGTCGCGTAATCGCAGCATCCGGTAATCAAATCAATTGATGTATCGGCTTGTTACCGTTTTTCTTTCACAATAAAAAAAAAATCCAAAAAATAATCTAATTTTTAGTCTCCTAAAGCGGTTGCCCACCTTAAAATCGACCGAAGAAAAATCCAACGTTCTTGGCCCAAAGAACATTGGCTTAATCCACTAAATTTCCAGAATAGAGTTGGGAACGATTTTGAATCTCGAAAGGCCAACTTCCTCTTTCACGATGAACGTGGCGGAGGGTCTTCGTGGTATGCTGAAGTGTCGTCTCGCAGTGGAAAATTTGCACGGCCCCCTGACTCGCGACGACAGTCTTTGCGATGTGGCACAGGAGTACCGCAAGCTCGAAAGAATCAAGCGCGAACGTCGAAATCATCCAACGAAGACCAAGGCTAACTTACGTATTCGAGAAAAAAGTATGCAGCATCCAACTGTTCCAAAGCAAGTTTGGACCAATTGAAGAATAAAAAAGAGACACATTTGTTTATAAATAAAAATGATTGTTTACTCCAAGATATTGATATCAAAAGAATATAATTATAACGAACGATATTACGCGCGGGCGGATCCAGGATCCTCGAATCCGTCGGTCCACTCTCGCCTCCCACGCGTTGGGTAACGGGTGATCGCGTGTGTGTTCCCGTGTACATTTTTTTGCACGATCGAAAGGCTCATTTGCCTCAGACATCCGAGGTCGCATTTCATTCGAGTATGCTTTCGTTTTGCGCATAAACGAAACGTGTGAAATGTGATTTGTGATTACAAATGTGATCACTAATGTGATTTGTGATCACAAATGTGATCACTAATGTGATTCGTGATCACAAATGTGATCACTAATGTCATTTGTGATCACTAATGTGATTTGTGATCACAAATGTGATCACTAATGTCATTTGTGATCACTAATGTGATTTGTGATCACAAATGTGATCAGTAATGTGATTTGTGATCACAAATGTGATCGCTAATGTGATTTGTGATCACAAATGTGCTCACTAATGTGATTTGTGATCACAAATGTGCTCACTAATGTGATTTGTGATCACAAATGTGATCACTAATGTGATTTGTTATCACAAATGTAATTAGTAATGTGATTTGTAACCACAAATGTGATCACGAATGTGATTTGTGATCACAAATGTGATCGCAATCACATTTTTTCGTGTGATTGTGTACTTAAGACACGTACGTAAAACATATTCCCACAAGAACCGGGGAATATAGTGATGGAGGCCTACTCGAGAAAGTATCGGCCAGAAAGAGGAATGGGGAAATTCAGCGAGAGAGCGAACGAGAAAAGTATGAGGAATGAAAAGTGTCTCTCTTTCTCTCTCACTCTCTCGCCTGGATGAAGGTAGACTTGGTGATTTCGAGCAATAAGTTATGTTAAGTACGACTCTACACCGCGTCGCTTCGAAAATTCGCGGCGTTGTCGCATTAGTCGTAAAACGAGCGAAAATTTCAATCGTGTCGAGTTTGGCTAGTATGCGAATAAAAGCGATCGTAGGATTGAAAAGGAAACACTTTTGTCCTCGATCGGGGGTTGGTTTGCTCCGGGATGAAAAAGAGAACGAGACTTGAAAGCGAAGACGGAAGGAAATAGCAATAAACACGAAAAAAAAAATATGACGAAGATTACCTGAATCCTTCGTTTTTTTTTCATCGTCCAAGCTTGGCCAGCATCCGTCCAAGCTTCAATATCGATCTTTCGAAGTTTTTTTTTTTCGTATTCGCAGCCGACAAGATTCAAACCAGCTCACAAATGAAAACTGTGTTACATTCACGAGATCGAAGGTATCCAAAGATTCAAGAGCTTCCAAGGGAAAACAATGACGAGTTATGAAAATTATTAGTGAGCATAAATAATAGTAATAATGATAACACTAATAATAATGATATTAATAATAGCAATAATAAGAGAATGTTGATGGTGCGAAAGATGAATGGGGAAATTGAGAGAGAGAAAAGGTATAGCTGTATCGCAGGGAATAAACCGGCGAGCCCTGGACAAAGTTCTCTCTGTTTGAACCCTGCGAGAGATTCTCCTTCCGTTTTAACGTTTTTTTTTTTTTTTTATGTACATCGTTACCGAGGCCCACGATGATCGATCCAGCTTCACACCGGCGCGTTTTGCCAGCGAAATATAAACGAAGAACGCTAGAAAAAAAAGTGAGTCGACAAGCGTGCGTCAATAGCGCCTTCCTGTCACGTTTTGCGGAATAAAATGATTCTCGGACAGGAGGCCGAAGGGTGTGAAAAAAAAAAGGGATTGCACCACCGGTAGGTGAAGCTGGACGCGATTCCTCGTGGCTCTTTCATTCTCCCGTTCCACCGCATTGTTTCTCATTTTCTTTCTCCTTCGACATATTTCGTTCACTCATTTCGACGAGATCCTTCAACCGCACTCCCTCCCTTGTCCTTCTTCGTCCTCTCTTTTTGTATTTACATGAATTTTCTCGCCGATTTGCACACCGAAGACTCGACAAAACTTCGGTCCCTCGTTACTTCGCGATTCGAACGAAAGAGAAGGCGAGAGAGAGAGAGAGAGAAAGGGATGAGGGTGGAATAGCGAGAAGGGAGAAATGGAGGCTCAGTCATCGAACTGTCCACCATTTTTGTTTCCTTTTTTTCTCCCTCAATGTTCCTCTCGCTATTTTCCACCCCCGTTTTTTTCTCTCCCCCTCCCTCCTCGCGTTATTTCCTTTCGGTCGTCTCGCGGTATTTTCGTAAAATTTCGATGGGCAAGGGGGTGGGTTTGCTTCAATTGGCGACCTTGACGAATTCGGTATTCGGCATGCCACAATTTTCCGGCGCGTATACCGGATGCGCAAAAGCGGTATTGGTCATGCCGGCGTTTTTACGGTCGACCGCGCGCACCCTCACGAACAGAAATGCCGCGACGAGCGAAGCGACGACGATTACGAGCAAGAGCATCACGAGGCCACCGACGAAACCCGGCAACGACATACAAATCGTCTCGGGATCGTTGGACGCACTCGCGTTCTGTATCACCACCGTCGTGTCGTTGCTCGTGTTCGTCGTACCCAGGGCGAAATTCACGTCTCCGGGTGCCACCACTTGGATTATTCTCGATGTGTTTACGTCCGTCATCTCTTGGGCTGCGCGCTTGTACACGTGCGACGATACCAGTGTCACGGTGCGGTACAGACTCTGCAACGGACGAGAGAAAATGAAAGTCAATGAATCGTCGAAAGAGAACGTGCCCGTGTAGAAATTTGAGTCGGGCCCTAGATAATATCACGCTCTGGTTCGCAATGTAACGGGTCTGAGGCCCTGAGGACCCAATCCGCCGATCCCTTTCTGGGGAAGTGATCAGAAACGGGCTGGGGAACGAGCGGCAAATGACCAGGAAAGTCGTAGGGAGTAGATGGGGAAATAGCCAGGAACAAACGAGGAAATTAAGGATGTTGAGTCCCAATTCGCAAATGATAATAAAATTCGGAAAATTTCGTATGTTTTTGTATGAAGTATTTCAGAGGTCGTGTAAACATTTCACGACAATTAGGAAGCTCGTTATTTAACAATTAACATTCGCAAATTAAATGTTGTCTTATGGAAACTGATCTAACTTTGCGATAAGTTTTTTTGTTGACCTCTCAATTTTGTAATATCTACAATATACTGAAAGCAACGGAAACAAAACGGAGTTTATTGATAAATGTTTTTTTTATTTGTTTTAAAAATTGTTCTTAACAAAATGTTAATTTTTTAATCACGAGCTTCCTAATCGTCGTGAAATTTTAACACGACCTCTTAAATACTTCATACAAAAACATACCAAATTTTCCGAATTTTCTTATCATTTTTTATTTCCACCCTTAAGGAGGTTGAAGTAATGATGATAGAATTACATTTAGATAGATAGAACAATTAACATTAACATGTTTCATAGGGACTCAACATCCTTAAAGTTCGTTTGGGTCACATAAAGACATACATTTTTTCAAATGTATTGCGAAAGTGTATTTTATTGAGTGTAACAACTTTTGTATCAATATCTATAATATATACCTATAAAAAAATCATGAAAATAGCCTTCTTCAGCGTCCAAAGTGAGAAGACACCTCAAGGTCCAAATATATCGAATTTATAGCGATGCGTGTGGATAATTGTGACGATAAAAAGTGCGGTAACTCACAGAGTCGTTATCAGCCTGTTCGTCGTGTCTTCGTCTTCTGGCGCCTCGAAGCTCAGCGGGCAAACCCTCGACGGATCTCGGTCGTCCACCGAGGGTAGCGAGATTGTTCTCGAACTCGTCCGAGCCAACGGTGCCCTTTCTCTTCACGGTCTGATAAGCGCCGGCGGGGTGACCCGGAAGTGGAGGTGGCGGTAAGTGTATGCTGTCCTGATTCTGGCTCTGTGGCGAACTCGCGGCTGCCGTCGAGTCGCCCGGAGTCGAACTCGGGGATGAAGACGAGGTCTGTGCTTGCGGGGCTGGCACTACGTCGGGGTTTGGTTCGCTGCGAATAGACCAATTGATGTTTAGCCTCATTCCATCTTTCGATATTGCCATTTTCTTAGCGCGCAACAATCATTGTGACTTTGTTCCGAAGAAACATCAATGATGGACATCAATTGTCATCATGTGTTCCCATGCGGAAGTTCAAGATTTACCTACTGCCCAAATGGTATTCTGTTAGGTGGGTATGTTGTCTAGATACTCCTAATGGGGTATTCAAGGGCCTGAGTTTCAGGGATTGCTCATGGTTGGAGCAAACCTTTTCGTAGCGCGTTGGTTACGGAAAAGATCGAGAAACGAAATGCCAACACAAAGAACATCATCAAAAGCAAACAAATATGTCTCAATGTGTCGGAGATGACTTCTTTTTTTCCACATTCCCAATTTCTTTTCCCTGTGCATGTAGACTATGGGTGGCCAACCTTTTCAGCGTGTGGACCAACTTTCAGAAATAATATTTCCCATACTCCCATAGTGATGTCATATGATACGAACGCATCATGATGCAATGTTCTTTTGATGATACGTACAATAGAAGTTAACATTCACCAGGTGTAGAAGTATGAAACCGGAATTTCCCTATAGATGGTGCTAGCTATCAGTTTAGGGACCGTAAGACCGCTTCTGCAGCGCTGTCATCTCCCTCTAACAGCTGACGAAGATATTCAACACCCAACAACCCAAGTTCCCTACACCGGTATATTTTTCTATAACCTTAAACGCGTCGAGTTTTGTGCCTACGAACTACGATTTGCGGACAGCATTGGTTTTCTGTTATCATTTGAAGAAAACTGCTGCAGAATCGCATCGAATGCTTGTCGAAGCTTACGGTGAACGTGCTCTTGGTAAAACACAGTGTTTCGAGTGGTTCGAAAAGTTAAAAAGTGGTGATTTTGATGTGAGAAACGAAGAGCGTGGGAAACGACCGAAAAAGTTCGCAGACTACGAATTGCAAGCCTTATTGGATGAAGATGATACTCAAAGTCAACAAGAACTCGCGGATCAATTGAACGTGACGCAGAAAACCGTCTCCATTTGTTTTTTTTATCATTTTCAAACAACAAACGTGTAATTTTTACAAAAGAAAATCCGTTTTCATACTTCTACACCTGGTATGTTCACGAACAGTGTATCATATTTTTTACGAGGTGGTCATGAAAGTCTCATAGTTCTGATGCTCTTGGACAGTGCCAGGTGCTCATGACTATGTGACTTTCATGATCCGCCAGCCATCAAAGTAGGAATTTTCGTGAACAGCGAAACCTTGCTTTCCCACAAGGACTTTCCCGGAAGATTTTGTCGGGCAATCCAAGCGATCATGTACGACCTACATTTCCAATTGCCATAGGATGTACATACCTGTAGGCTCCGGCTGGTCCGCTCGGATGACGTGGATCGGGGAACGCCGGTGGTAATCCGTATTCGGGAACAGGTGGTGCACCGTAATCACCGGAGAGACCCTGATGTACCGGTGCACCGTATTCCTGGGGTATCGAGGCCGCGGGTGCTCCGTACTCGAGACCCGGATGTCCGCACTTTGGCTCGGGACAGTTGTAACGACACACCTGTATGACGCACTGGAAGTGAACGTTCATACTGTCCGGGAACTTGAAGGCCTGGAAGTACGCGAAACTGACGACCGATGCGCTCGGTCCGAAGTTTTTGATCTTTTGGAATCTGGAAATGGAGGCGAACCGAAGCGACGCAAAGTTACTAGGGCAATTTGCAGAGCGATGGTCGTGCGGACGAGGATTTTAGAATTGTTGCCAGGGACAATGGGGCCATTATAATGGTAAGATTTCTGCAAAAACGAACTACATGAATATCAACTGGCTTAGGAGAGTTTTTTGCATTAGATTGAAGGAAAATCAGTCGAAATAAAAGATCAGAATCGAGCTAAAATTTTCCTGAATTATTTTAGTAACATTTTGGAATGTTAAGGGGTTACCCGCACTTGCGATTTTGAAAAAATTGTTTTTTTTATTGCATTTTTTTGAAGTATAAGTATCTGAGAATCTGCCCTGAAAATTTCAAGTCGATCCGAACAAAATCGACTGAGATATTAGCGTTGAAAGAGAAGAATCCGTTGTGTAAACGACCGGCTAGTAAACTTTAAACGCGTTTTTTCTCAAAATGGCATTTCTGAAGTCGGTGACCAAGATTACTCGAACACTAATGAACCGATCTTCTTGAAATTTTGCAGGCTTATTTAATTCATAAAAATGTAGTCTTTAATCGTTCGATTTTTTTTTCGAAAAAAATGGCCGTTTTATAGCCAAAAAACGGCCGTTTTTTTCGTTAAAATCGAACCATTAACTTTGACTGTCCGCCATTTTGTGAAAAATGAATATTTTTTAAAATCCTTCGATCAAAGACTAGTTTATACTTATATTTGACTAAATCCATCCGCATTTTTTTTTCAGATGTTCCACTTCGCCGCAATGTTGGTCACCGCAAACCGTGTATATAAAAACATTATTTCATTGACGGCCATTTGCCACTAAACAATGTAATCTTTTTCAATAAAAAAATTACTGAAAGTTTTTCAAGATGTGTTCTTTGAGATGGTATATTGATCGATTAAATAAGTTTTGTAGTTTTCTTTTAAAAAATTCATGAAAAAGGCCTTTTTTGCGCTACAAGTGGGGGTAACGCCGTAATAGAAAATCATCGTTTATAAGGAATGTCACTTTAAGGATGTTGAGCCCCTATGAAGCATGTTAATGTTATTTATTCAATAAATAGCTTCTTAATCGTCATGACATTTTTACACGACCTCCTGAATACTTCATCTAAAAGCATACCAAATTTTCAGAATTCTATAATCATTACTTCAACCTCCTTAGGGGTTGGAATAAAAAATGATAAGAAAATTCGGAAAATTTGGTATGTTTTTGTATGAAATATTTAAGAGGTCGTGTTAAAATTTCACGGCGATTAGGAGGCTCGTTTTAAAAAAATTAACATTTTGTTATGAACAATTATTAAAAGAAATAAAAAAACGTTATCAATAAACTTCGTTTTGTTTCCGTTGCTTTCAGTATATTGTAGATATTACAAAATTGAGAGGTCAAAAAAAAACTTATTGCAAAGTTACATCAGTTTCCATAAGACAACGTTTAATTTGTGAATGTTAATTGTTCAATAACGAGCTTCCTAATTGTCATGAAATTTGTACACGATCTGTGAAATACTTCATACAAAAACATACCAGGATTTTATTATCATTTGCGATTTGGGACTCAACATCGTTTATGTCCACCTTCGGTTTTGTTAAAACTCGTGTGCATGGTAGGACATTAAAAACTACAAAAACGTGTTTTTTTTATCGGTGGAGAAACGGTTTCATGGGGTGCTACCACCCCTTAGAGTGAAGCATGTCAAGGGTTGATTTTGCAGTTTCTCCCGCAAGGAATCCACCGATTTCAGTGAAACGAAAAACGAAAATTCTTCTAATGCAAACGATAAGGAATGCACTACAGGTCCATTAAAAAGAAGAGAAGTTGAGGTCTGAACCACCCTTTAATTTTTCTTCCTCTTACCCTACACTGCAAAGGGGTGCATTAAATTGCGTGAAATGGGTAGAAATACTTTGAAGAGGGATAAAATTAAAGCTTACGTATTTTCGCATTTTTCCCGGATACCAAGCTTGAGGGTGTGAACCACCCCTTACTTGACGTTCGTTATAGCGGTTGTTTTTATCTGTATTAAAAATGTGTTTGCCGATTCGAAATATTTGTACAATCGATAACTTGATGTTTAGAGTATGGAAAATCTTGCAAAAATCGATGGTCCGACTTAGAAATTGTGCTAAAAATCGAAAGATCATTGAAGCTCGACGAATCCAACAGCATTAAAAAAAAATACGAAAAATATACGTTTCAAAAAGGATACGATCGCGAAAAGAATGGGAGGAGAGCAAAGTTTCAAATCGAGATAGAAAAATAGCTACGGGCATTTCGGTAAAGCCAACAATTTCCGACCAAAGAGCGAAAAAAATTGTACTTTTAATATTTCGTTTATAAGTCCATGTCGATGTATTTTCACCCTCTGTATACCAATTCACCATCCGCTTCCCCAAAAGCCCTCCATTTTTATTCAGAATCGTCATAAATATATCGAACGTGATATGCCTCCATAAGCTTGCTATCCAACAAAAGTACAAAAACACGAAACTCAAATTCCATCCCTTCTTCAAACTGGTACCCCTTTCATATTAAACGCACGACTTCTAAGTGTGGGGTGAGGGAAGAGATAATAAAGGGGTGGTTCATCCCTCAACCTGTATGGTCGAATATTGGTAGAATTGCCGAAGGGATTGCTTACCTTGACATGATCTTCGGCCTGACGACGCATCCGTACTGATCGACGAGTTGGATGGGCGCCCGTTTGCCGTCGTGCGCGACGCAATTTCTCACCAGCATGTCGAATTTGTTCTCGTCATCCTTGATGGCGAGTACCATGGTCATGGTTTGTCCAATTTTCACGATACCGGATACCTCGGATGCCCAGGGTCCTTTGCCAACTTGAATCTGCATCCAGCACTGGAGATTGTCACCGAGGAAGTTGGCGGTGACAGCGTGGAGCATGTCCACTTGGAAGGGTCGAAAGGTGACGGCTTTCTCGTAAAAGTCGTACCAGGTGCAGCGCAACTTTCTCGCTTGATCCCAAACCTCCTGGACGTAAGGATCGTACTGGACGATTATCGTATTCTCGACGTAACTTCCGGAGGGTGTCGGGGCCCCGTAAGCAGCCGCGTTGTGATTCGCCGAGCTGCTCATGCCGCAGGAATTCAAAAATATCTCGAACGTCGCGCTCAGATGACCCGTGCCGGGCTTCAGATGAACGCAATGCGGATCCGAGTAGAAACCCTTGCTGAATATCATCCCGTAGAAGGGACGATCGAACTCGACGTTCACTCGCATGTGGGTCTTTTCGCACTGTACTTGGAGATGCTTTATCTGCGGGGTGTCGGGCGACGCGAGAGGCCAATTCTCCTCGGGACCGTGAGACTGCGGTGGACCGTACTGAGACGGTGGCCCGTATACCGATCTGTGCTCCAGAGGCAGTGCACTGCTGTCCACCAACGGTGACTCGCACTTTACACTCTGCAACGAACGAATACCAAATGCTTCGTCAGACACGAGCGTAACCTCATTGACATCAGGCCTGATTTTCATCGCTCTTCGAATTATGATCCATCAAGGGATTACATTTGTCAACTTGACGGATGAACTTTTTTCAATGGCCCTTTAAAAATCTAGGATATTTTCACAAGATCTTCACGTTGATCACAACCTCGATAAAATATGTGAACTTTGTATTATTTATAGGATGTACACTCGCTTAAGAAGGTACGATCACTTCCACGGGGTCAAGAAAGAGTCTAAATTTATTTTACCTACAGCTGCTCTGATTGATGTTTACTTATGTTGATTATTCGTATTATCGATTATAGCGAGCCAAACATTGTGGTAAATGATGAATTTAGTGCACGTGAAGAAATAAAACACTGAAAAATTAGATTGTCAACGACTCGATAGTAACCTTCGTAATAATAATATTAACATATCCACCATAAAAACGGACTAAAAGGATAACAAAAATCAGCCGGAGACCTATAAAAATAGGCTTGAATTACCTCAGCGGAATTAACACGATTGGCAGAATATAATTATACATATCATTGATACGTGATAAATGATAAAACTCCCTGAATTGTTGTTTGCATATTTTGTGGCGGCTTCTATTCAAATTAATTTCAAAACAAAGCTGGGTTGTGTTCGCCAAACGCATCAGCTGTCACTCCCGACGTTGCTAAGTCTGTGGGTGCTATTTCGTCGTTCTGACCATTTTCAACCGGAAATTGAAACTTTCTTGTAACGTGGTGCTTTAACTACACGGTGAAGATTGATTTTCTTATTTTTCACAATATCTATTATATCTAATCTACCGAATTTCAGTTTTCCAACGGGTTTAGTTGGATACGTGAGCAGAAAAACCACGATCACCGCAATTCCGGTTGACCGTCTCCATCAGACGACGTACTTCGGTAACTCAAAGTGCTCGACTTTGCAGTTTTATTGCGAAAGAACTAAACGGTCAAAATAGCTCAAATTTTGGCAATAGGCGCATAAAATATTCGTCAAAATCATATTACAATTTCAAATCCGAAAGTTGGATTTGTAGCAATCATCGTACCTCCTTAATGATTTTCCGTATAGAATTACATAGATACCATCGACCCCGATATATTTGTGCCCCGAAACACGTGTTGTCACCTTTCGTCTACAATAGAGTGTCTTTCGAAAGCGATACCTTGGTGAAGGTTTCACACCGAGAAACTGTCCTCGGACATTTCAATTACGAGTTCAGTCGTCCGACACTTCGTTAACAAAAAGAACGAAAGTGTTGAACCCCGAGCACGTAGGCTTCGAAGCAATTATGCTCCTTTTCGGCTTTCCAAAGCGTGTTAGAGGAAAAATTGTGAAACTCTCGTGTGGGACAGAAAGTACGGGTAATAAAGAGAGCTCGGTATGGTCGGGTCTAAATGCATTGACGCTTTATGTCGTACGCACGTGAGCATGTGTCGCTGACTGAAAATCCCATGGTGAAGTGGTTTCGAAACTTTTTCGAAACTTACCGAAATGAGGCGTCACAGTGGAACAAATATTTAATACTTTGTACAAGCATATTCAAAATACAAATTGATTAATTAAAAAAAATCATTATTCCATTTTCTTTCGTTTTTAGGTTAACCTTTTTTTTAATTTTGTCATTTTTTTCCTCGGCTTCATCGAAATCATCTGTGCCAACAATTATGCGCGTGTGTGTCCGGGGTATTTGATGGTGCAAAAATTCAGCAGAGAAAAATGAGGCTCGAGCGATGAGGAGAACGAGAAAAAGAAACACTCGTGACCCAATGCAGGCTACTCGTCGCATTTCGAATTCCTCGCGCGTTTTGGACCTGACCCTCCTACGTATAGTCACATTGAACGGAATGCCAATAATTCGAGCTTTCTCACTCGTCGCTAAAAAATTTAGCGATATTGCCCACTCGCCGTTGCAACCGGAAAAATCATTCAGCCGAGACGAGTCTACTCGAGCGAAATTTTAACAACGGAAATCAAATTGCGTTCGATTGAGGTGCTGCAATTTATTGAATTTCAAATCAAGCCGAATGATCTTCGGTTCGAATGAAAATCAAACAGAGCCACGTAACCCTTGGCTTCGTTTGATTTTTCAATGGCAATTACCACTCGAGGGATCGGCAACTCATCCACGAATTCTTCCTACGATATTTAATCAGCGAATTAAACGTTTCGCGTTCGCACTAATCGGCGCTTCGATAATTGAATTGAGGAATGGAAAAAGTGGGTCGAAAAATTCGTGAGATCGCATCTCGATAAAATCGAGGTTAATAATTCCCGAGAGAAAAATGTTGATTCGAATCCAAAGAGAATCGATCGAGGACCTGAATATCTCCGAGAGTCGGTAAAATAAAAACAAGTTGGTGGATTCCCAGCCCGATGACGTACGAGGGTAAAAACGAATATATGAATATATAAATAAGAATTTGGAATGGGGACAGTTAGTTTTTGGGAATCCTCGCTTTCTTTTTTTCCTTTTAAGTATATACTCTTTTGCTCAACTCCCGGTTTCTTCACGGGAGAATTTGTCGTTAGACAATATAGCAGGCGCATTCACGTATGGAGAAAATTCTTGTGGATGTCGCGTCGAGGTATAGCACACCAGTTAAGCACATACGTGACGAGGGAACAACGCCCTGGGCGACGTCTCTCGCATTCTAGGTTAACCTCGTCTCTTCAACCTCGCTATATACGTATATAACAAGTTTGCGCTCGTGTATCCGCGGATTAGGACAGGTCGATCGTCGATCTTGGTGTCTCACGTGTTTTGAAATAGAAACCTGATTCCTCGTGCTACTCGTGATGTTTAACCGTCGAGTTAACATTTCGTTATGTTTGGAATTGTTAACTCGATGGTTAAACATTATGATGAGTATATAAATATATATATATATATAGGGTGTCCTGTTATGAATGGACAATCCCGCAACTGTCAATAGGTCAGATCATGTCCTGCTATACGCTAAAATTTCAACTGAGTAAAAGTCCCACTGTTTTCGAGACAAAAATAATCTGCTTTTGGTTTTCCGCATGCTATTTCTACAAATGATAACTTTTTTGATCCCGTTTTTTTTAATACTCTTGGTTATTTGTTTTATCTAGGAAAGTCGTCTTTTTAACCTCAAATGTTAAGGAAACTCTGAAAAAAGATCTTGTGCAGAATTTTCATACAAACCAATTCGAACATCTAACTTTGATAATGCGCGATGGAAAAAAAATGTACTACGCATATCGTGCCAATTACTTGAAAAAGTTGCTTGGTTATTATCGATTCATATCATTTGTAGAAATGGCATGCGAAAAACCAAAAGCAGCTGTTTTTTTCAAAAAATAACATAAAGTCCAAAATCTCGAAAACCGTGGCACTTTTACTAAACGGAAATTCCAGCATATGGTAGGACATGATCTGACCTATCGACAGTTGCAGGATTATCCATTCATAACAGGACGCCCTGTATGTATATATATATATATATGGGCATGTATGTATGTATGTATAAATATCTAATATGTAGGTTTATAGACCAACGAACAATTAACGACTTCTGAGACCTTGGTGTAGATACTTGAGTAAAACGTCTGTGCACCAGAGAATCAAAGGAATACGGTGCCGTCTATACCAATACGGGTTTTTCACAGTTTCCCCGTACCCTCGGCAAATGCGGTACAGGGTAGTTCAAGACGGCCGTAGACGCAACGGAAGTCAGGTTATATTAGTAAAGTGCAGCTGGGGAGTGACAGAATAGGGTTCAATTAGGAAGGTCAATACGTAAAAACCCGCAAGAGTACGCGTTGGAACTTTGGAACTCATGACATTATATTTCCTGACCATTATAGTCAATTGTTGACCCAACACGAAGGTAGATAGCGATTCTTATCAAGTCGAATAGTCCCTTGCTCTTAAGGCCTTGTATACCTTAAGAAATGTATTGTTTTTTTCAAATTGGTTGAAATGGTGTATGGACATCCCAAGAATGATATGGTTGATATGTACAACATCCCAAGAATTATATGGTCCGAAAAAATGGTTTTGAAACTTCAAACGTGTTTTCCTTGAAACCATGTTGTCAAAGTCGGGCAGCTCCTAAAATTTTCAACCGATGGACTTCAAATTCCAACCGTAGCTTCATGGATAGATTTTTCAGTGAAGTACACACGATTTTCACGATCAATTAACAATTACGGTTATGATAAACAATTTAAGGTCGTTTTCCTAACCAAAAATGCGACTGTTTTTTCTAACAGTGCCAAATTTGTAAAAATCAATATTTTGTAATAACCGTGTGTTCATCACTAGCAAAACTCGTGTAGATTACGAAAATGTTTACGTTAGGATCTAGGTGCCCATGTGCGTTTCCTACGAGTCCGCCCGTGGAGGGCTCGAAAAAGGCCGTCTCTTTTCACTTCAAACATGAGGCCGCCAGTTTGTACTTTTCGGAAAATAAAAGATTGTTTCAAGTACGTACAGATATGTAAAATAAACCCTCCAAATTTCATTTTTATTGATTTATTAATATCGTAAAAAAGAAATGAAAAAAAAGCATTGTTTTCCGACCATCCAAAGTATATAAGGCCGTAACGTTCGCTTCGTTTCACGTAAAAGGCAAAATTTGCAACAATGTATCGGGCACTTCTCAACTTCCATACTCTACATGAATATTCCTATCATCACATTTTACATGACTACTTAAAAAAAACGGATTTTTTTAGCCCTGATTTTTTTAGCTTGCAAAACGAACAACATACAATATCTTTTACGTATATTTAATTGTTTTTTCATATATAAGTGCGGGTTGATAGAATCGAATAGCCTCATAGATGAGGCAACGTCAATAAAGAAAACGAAAAAAACATTTTCGTGGGTACACACGCCAAGTTCGAAGTGCAATGGATTCAAAGAACGCACTGCGGCTGTGTAACATTTTTTCTCATCAGGCTCGGATAAACCGTGACGGGCAATCTACGACACGAGATCTGATGGGATCGGAGAAGATATCCCGTATTTCCCTATATAGAAACCTATGCGTTTTTTTTCTAGCTCGTATCCGAATGCTGGTGACTCAATGAGCGAGGATACTTTCGTTCTTGGAATTTCGAGAAACATGCTCCTTTCTCGAGTCACGAGTGTACTTGGACCATAGTGTGCGAGGAGACTAGAAATTCTCGGGTAACTGTTAACGCAAGAGGAACCGCGACCTCCTAAAATTTACGAAAGTCGGTCACCATTTGGCCCTTTTCGTTGGGCGTAATTTTGTGCTTCGTAGGTCTTCGTTGGGAAGAAAATGAATGCCTTTGTTAACGAATCATCAGAGTAGGTAAAAAATGAAGAAAATTTCCTTGAGGAAGAGAGAGAGGAAGAGCAAGAAAAAAATTATATGTAAAAAAATATTTCAAAAAACAAGTTTTTATTTAATGTACTAAAAAGTAGAAAATATTTTTTCTTACCAAGTCACTTATATGTTACTATAAATAAAAGCTTGGTGTGCTGAACTTTTAAAATGTTTAATTATGTTCATCATTTCAGTTTCATTAACCTTATTTAATTTAGCACAATAGTAATTAGAGAAACTATTATCACACGTTTATACTCAGTTTCAGAATTTTTATTTAAGAAATCTAGGATTGTTTTCCAGTGAATTAAATACAGTTGATATGTTATCGGATTTATGTAAATTAAAGATTATATTTCTAAATTCTGAGCGCCCCAACTTTTTATTTATAGTCAAATATAGGTGACTTGATAAAAAAAATATTTTCTACTTTTTAGTACGTTAAATAAAAGCTTGTTTTTTTAAATATTTCTCTTACATATCAATTATTTTCTACCTTTTAGTCTTTAATTGATTTTACTAGTTTGTTGTTACTAGTAGTTCACTAGTGTACGAGTTTTTACGTTAGGAGCATGGAATGCTTGTGAAAAATAACAAAGACTGTCATTGGGATTGAACTTACGACTAATTGCTGCATATAAACGTTTCACATACAATCACAGTCGGCTGCAAATTTGTTTGTATGCGTCAGTGAGATTTTATATCGATCATTAGATATCGCCAATTTTACATGAAAAGTTGAACATTTCATGGATATTTTTTTAAAGTTGAATCATGCATTGTCACCTTGTAGATGCATGTTTAAAAAATTTCCGAACTCTAAGTAGCCGGGAAGTGGGTGAAATATCGGTATTCCGTTTTGCATCTCCTAAAAAGCCAAGTTGAATAAAAGCATGTAAAGAAACGAGCGCAAACGCTTTCGTAAATTTTCACTTTTGCATAGTCCATTCGAATGAACGACAAAAATTCCTCGCGTTTCCGCTGCCTTCGCGTTGTACTTTCACTGCCCACCGCCACGAAATATGAAAGACAGGAAGTTTTCACAACTATGTGGGGCAACGAGAGCACGAGTGAGCTCGACGTCGGTGTATTTGGTTCTCTTCTACTTATTTCGTCTCATTCATTTTTTTCATTATTTTTCCCACCATTGCCTCTTCCCTAGTTCTGCACCGAAGGTGCTACCTTCTTTTCTCTACTTTTTTCCTATTATTGGGCTGTTCGAAGGGTCGTTAAGCGCGAGAAAAATGACCTCCGCGAAATACGCTCCAGGAAAAAAAGTAGCAATCGAGGGAACGAAGGAGTCAGTCAAGAAGGAGAAAAAAAATGCTACTCGTCCTTGGTATGCGGCAAGTGACAGCAGGTGGAGGGGGAACACGTGAGAAACAAAAAGGCCAAAGATACAGGAGCAAAAGAGTTAAGGAGACATCCTTGCGAGAGCAGGGGTAATGTCCTTTACACGAACAGACATACGAGGAAAGACAATTGGTCGGACGTGACCCGTTTCGTGTTTAGAAAGCGAACTCCGACGAGAAGGCGCGTACAGGTCCTAAAGCCATATCCGCGTTTCGCTTCTCTCCCTCTCTCTCTCTCTCTCGCTCTCTCTCGCCTCCTCCTATGCTCCGCTTTCCAATACTCCGGATCCCAGGATTTAAATTACGGACCATGCGCAAGTTTTACGAAAAATCGGTTTATCTAAATGTCCATGAATTAATTTTTATCTTATTTTTTATTTGACATTGATTTCATCAGAGCCAACCCTTGTGAGAGACCATGAGCGATGAAGAAAAACCAACCCAAACAATCTGGGTCAATCCGGTTCGTTGGTCCAACAGCCACGAATTGCATGCTGTTGCACTTTCCATCGTTGGAGTGCAACGAAAATTTTTAATTTTTTTATTTCTTCATTTTTATGACTATCTAAAGGTTTTTTTCTTCAAGTTCCGGTTACGAAACTCTAATAGGGATCTTCAAAAAGTTTCAGTGATTTTGGCAGCCTGAATGAGCCAGAAATAAATTGGACAATAGGAAGAAAAAAAGTCATTTTCGTTGCATGCAAATGATGAAAACTTCAACACCATCGAATTGCCCGGTACCATTTTCGTATTTCCAATATCGCCGAATTTTCTTGCGGAATTTTACCACCATATTCAACCTTTACCCCAAACTCGTCACTGAGCGGTCACTCATCCGGCATTTTCGGTATCGATAGTCGTGAAGATGTTAAAAAAAAATGATGACAGCAACCTCCTGCAGTGATGAAAATTTCGAGAGTGCGCTCACCCGCCCACGTTTTCACGCGCGTCAATTTTCCGGAAATGAAATTCTCACGATCCCGTATGCGCGTGTAACCGCGCCAGAGGCGAGCACGATGAAGGTTGCAAAAAGAGTTGAATTCATTAAGGGGAAGAACGAAAAAATGGCAACGCGAGGACGACGCTCGTCGCAGGAGGAGAATCATGAGAATTGGGTTAACGCTGCACTGACATTTTTATAATAAATTGAAAAAAAGCGAATGAGCCAAGTATAATAGAATCTGCGCCGTATATAGCCCAAGTATGTACCGGCGTATAGGCATTGTGCGCGAATGAGAGACGCAACGATTTTAATTGAAAAAGGTTCCATAATTGAAAAAGACCGCGGCGCGAAAGACTCGCCCGACAGCGGGATTCTTCAGTGAGAACAGCTAGCTGAGCCACATATTAGGAAGCTCAGTGTGCCACGAAGGAAATGACGAGGGGGACTTTGAACTCTTCACAGAAGTCGTGATAATTAACTGTGAATATCCATTGTCTTTTTTCTCAATTTCTCCGAGACTCCTGGTTTTCGGATGCGCTTTTCTACATTTTCAACAGCGCGCGGACAAACTACGAAAAGCTGGTAAGTTTTCAGCGTGTGATTCATAGCACACTTTTCAAAGCCGAGTGACTTCGAAAGAGTCGAAGCCATTCGACTTTTTAACTTAGGATTAGCTAAATACTAATACTAAACCTAACACTAATACTGAACCTAAGACTAATACTGAACCTAATACTAATATTAAATCTAATACTAATACTAAACCTAATACTAATACTGAACCTAATGCTAATACTACACACCCAATACTAATACTTAACCGAATGCTAATACTAAACCTAATACTAATACTAAACCTAATACTAATACTAAACCTAATACTAATACTAAACCTAATACAAATACTAATACTAAACCTAATACTAATACTAAACCTAGGTTTAGGATTAGCATACTAATGCTAAACCTAATACTAATTCTAAACCCAATACTAATACTTAATACTAATACTAAACCTAAAACGAAACCAAACCTAGTCCTAATACTAATACTAAACCTTAGTATATGCTAAATATTTAGTATTAGCTAAGTATTTAGTATTAGCTAAGTATTAGCTAAGTATCTAGAAGTAGCTAAGTATTAGCTGTCTTTAGCTTAGTATTAGCTAAGTATTTAGAATTAGCTAAGTATTAGCTCAGTCTTGAGCTTAGTATTAGCTAAGTATTTAGAATTAGCTAAGTATTAGCTCAGTTTTTAGCTTAGTATTAACTTAGTAATAGCTTAGTATTAGCCAATACGTAGCTAATACTAAGGTTAAGTATTAGCCTTGGTATTAACTAAGGCTAATACTGCCTTAGCTTTACTGCCAATAGCTGAGGCAGTATTCTAGTTTAGAAATTGAAAATAATTGTCTTTTTTGGCATTTTCCTAAAGTATAGGCCAAGAATATGCCTTTAATGCTAGAACTGCTCGGAAGGAAAAACGAACTTCAGAAATGGATCATTCTGAAATCGAGGAGGGCACTCTTTACGTGACAGAAATAGTCAATTAATATAACGTAAATATAACATGCCATTATACCACTCAGACAGTTGAGGTTGTCTAAAATTAATCTCAAAACGTTAAACGCGTGTATCTCGAAACTACTTTTTTCAACCTGGTTGACATAACATCTCGAGTTCTATTCAACCGATCGACTTAAAATTTCGTATGGACCTTCGGTATATACCTCTCTATCGCCTCTACCGCGGGCATTGCGGAATTTATATTATGACCATTTTATATTATGACCATTTTTTGAAAATTAAAATCTTTAAACAAATAGGACGAAAAATCGCTTTTCTCACACTATTAAAACATTTTTCTCTCCTTGGTACCTGCCATAATGATTTGTTTATTACTTAAGAAAAATGGTCTCATTTCTATGTTTGATCAACCGCTTCAACTCTTTTTGTTCACGGCTTTATTTAGAGGCCCACAACTTTTTTAATTGTTGTTTTTTGCACAAAATTGTTGTGTTGAGTTTTCGAATCGTCATCAAAAAGACTGTAGAAAAGTAGATGACGAAAATATTTCTTTGTTTTTTTTTATCACGCCCGAATAAACACCCGAAATGTAGGCCTCTAGACTAGAATACCCCGTTAAGTTTTATCATTGAATACAAAAAATGATTAGCCATTTCGTTACCAATGTGATAATCAATGAATCAATGAATGAATTTTGAATGAATGAAAATCCATTAATTCAAAGCTTATCATAAAATGTATACAATTAAAAAATAACGTGTTGTTTTTAAAAGACAATAATATTAAAGTTGCCATCGTTCCAATGCAGTTGCATCATTTTTTAATGGCTCAATTTTCGTATGGCAGCTTCAGAATCAAATTACTCAACCGTCTTCTAAAATCCCCATCAGAGATCCACAGCCTGAATTTTTGTTGGTAAACTTTTCGGATGATAGTAAAATAAATAAAGAAAAAAATGTATTCCAGCGATACATATTTCAACACCATAAAAATAATTATTCGCGGTTAGATCCTTCGAATTTAAATTGTCGAAGCATCCTTCAAAATGCCTTGGAAACAAAAGAAAACTCATAATTCCTGATTCCTTGCTACTCGGAATAAAATAAAAAATACCCATTGATTCAAATTCACATTGCGATTTTTTTTACAATGATTGATCGCTATATTGATTTTCGATCCGAGCAAAATGTACTTCACGGTACTCCTCTAGACATTGGCACCTAACGAATAGAATGTTTCCACGACTGACCGCCTAGAATCGTGAAATAGAACAGGAGATTGTGGTAGAATGTTATAAAAGGCACTGCCATCAAGCTAAGTGGTAGGCGTTTGAAGGAAAAGGACTCGAAGAGACAGAGTAAAGGAAGAAATGCGAGTGGGAGGGGCGGCGTCGTGATCAACCGCAAGGGAGCCAGACAAGGTCGGCAGATGGACCACAGAGGCGATAGAGGCGCCTTGCGTCGTGATGAATGACGCGTCGCTATGTTTCATTCTACTGAGTCCTGCCCCCCACTCCCTTCTTCTCTTTTCGCTGTCTCTTTTCTCAGTGAAATTCTCAATAGCGCGACGAATGATCGAAATTTCAATGTCACTATGACGTGACTTTACGAACAAGGACGAAGAAAGTTTTTTTCCATCTCGAACGATGTAATTCATTGATAAATTGAAACTTCCCATTCGATAGGACATTAATCAAATTCAAGTAGAGTTTCGGGAAAATAAGACAGTGTTAATTAGTTGTACCTAATTAATAATCAGCGGTAACTGAACTGCGAATAATAATAAAATGAATAAATAGTTTTGAAAACCGAAGTACAGAAATTATTGCCCTCGCGTATCTTTTGTAAATTAATCGTTAAATTAATACGTAGATCGTGATTAGTTCAAATGTTTTTTGTCTTCTCAGGCATTGCTGGAGTCCAGAACAAATTTTCAGTTTTGAAACTTGTGTAATTTACAAATGTAGAAATGATGATGGACAGGGTCGTCGCAGATTTTCCATCAACGGATAAACACCGCCTACGGAAAAGTGGATGCTCGAGCCAGAAAAAGAAATAAGGTGGAGGGAAATAATGGAACGTGAAAAATGCCTCTGAAGGAACTACAAAAGTTTTTTTGACTTTCAGTGTAAGATGAGAAGAGACGGAACCGCTGGAGTAATTTGGCCTAATCGAGGGTTATTCCAAATCTCTTTTCCTCTCTCCGCTTCTCCCCTTCATTTGAACATCCCTCTGTTTCTGTCACTCATTCTTCATACCTCGCCCCTACCTTTCTCTCTTTTTCGGTCTTTCTATCTCTTGCAGCCGCATGCAGAGCGCTCCTTTTCTGGCAGATCGGAAAAATTAAGAAAAAAAATGCTACGGCATCTAGTGTCGAAAAAAAAATCTGCTCTCCCACGTTTTTTTGCAGTGAGGCGGGTGGCAAGGAAAGTTCGGGTAGATACACGCATTAAGGCGTAACGCACCTGTCGATAAATCGAGAGACCTTTCTTTTATATACGCGGTTTGGCTTTGCCGTTTCCCCCACATAGGTAAACCTCGAGTATCGGCTCTCGCTCACTCGGTTTTCAATACTTGGGAAGTTGAAGTAATTTGTTTTCTCTGAAATATATTTCAGAGGAAATTCTGCCTGATGGATAGCCATAGTGCGAATAATGTGCGAGAATATAGTATTTGAAATTACGCTTGCAAAATGAATGTAAAACTACTTGGAAATTAATTTAAAATAACTTGAAAAGAATTTTTAATTAATTAAAACTTCTGCGATTATGATTTTTTTACTTGAGAATAAATTAAAGATTTTTAATACAAACTTCGATTACCCAAAAATGAATTTTAAAAATACTTAAAAATGAATTGGAAATTACTCGAAAATAAATTTAAAACTATTTAAAACTGAATCTGAAATTTCTCGAGAATGAATTTGAAATTACGTGAAAATAAATTTTTAATTTCTTCAGAATGAATTCCAAGCTACTTGAAAATTAATTAAAAACTCCTTAAAAACGAATTGAAAACTCCTCGAAACTAAATTTAAAATGAATTTAAATTTCCGCAAGTATGAATTTGAAATTGCTTGAGGACAAATTGAAGATTTTAAATTTAAAAAATTCACTTACCGAAAAATGAATTTTTCAAATACTTAAAAATGAATGAAAAATTACTCGAAAATGAATTTAAGCCTATTTTAAAATGAATCTGAAATTCCTCGACAAACAATTTGAAATTACGTGAAAATGAATTTTTAATTTGTCGAGAACGAATTCCAAATTACTCCAAAATGATTTTAAAATTCCTGAAAAATGAATTCATAAATCTTCAGCAATGAACTTAAAATTTTTCAAAAATGAATCTAAAATGACTTAAAAATGAATATAAAATACCCGATTGATACAGTAGTTTGTATAAACAAGTATATTCTCCATAGGAAACGCTTCCCACGGGAATTCAGTCACGAGCGATTTCGTTACGGCCGCCGGTAACGCCCCCGCCTGCCGCCATTCCTTCACGGCTGAGCACCACCGTCGAGCAAAAAGTGCATCGGGAACGCCACCATCCCGCGGGACGGTGCGACCTGAAAAATTTAATTTCGAACGAAATCTCGCGCGCGCGCTGGTCAAAGATTTTCTCGTATTTTTCACTAGTGGAAGGCGCGACGACGATGGATGAAGGACGATGGAACGCGCCGTCTCTCATAATTAGAAAACCACTTGTGTCGAAAGCGTCAGAATGTTCGCCCCGCGGATGTATGTGTGAAAGATCGATGAAGTTTTCTCGTTGGGCAGACGCCTCTGTGTTCCCCAGGGCCCTTGATGTTTTTTCTAAGCGATCTCCAAGAGATTACACGATGGAATACAAATTAGATGGTGTGAAATAGAAAAAAAACGACGAAGGATGAAGGGAAAACAAAACAACAGGGAAATCTCCGTTCCACAATCTCGATCGGATTGAGATCGTGAAGTGAGCAATTTTTCACTGCAATCCTGGTATACCGCAATTTGGGTATCTAGGTATTGGAAAAAATCAATGAGTCATTGATATCCTTGAACGATCGGCCGTTCATAATCAATTCACAATCAATCAGAAATACGTAATCATTCAATGAAATATTTTCGTACCGAAAAAGTTAATGACGTACTTAAGGGGTTACGTCTTTTAAAGTCGAAAAATCACTTTTTATAAATACCAATATATTTTGACAGTATAGCATCTTATAACTGTTCCCTCAATATCTCTTCCAGGTTTCTCCTTCCTAAAGAAGACAAAAATGTAATTTTCCACTGCGCAAACGTCCATTTCCTTCGTACTCAGGATAGCCTCGTCTAAATCGTGCCCGCGCCTACGCATGCGACAATTTCCTACGCTCGGGCGCACCCTAACACTCCAATCGAAGACCCGAAAATCAGAAGATTCGAATCCTCACGTGCAGGAAAGCCACCCAGTGCACCTCACTCGCGAAGAGCTAGAAATATTATTTCCCTTGAACCAATACTCCCTCGACCATGCATCAAATACTCCGAACGAAAGCAAAAAAGAAAACGTCTGCGGGATTAACTCCGGTGGATGCGTACCTGCGCGTACGTACAGTCAAAGTTTACCTACACCTGTACAAATGGTCTCGATCGCTGGATACAAATCGATCGAGCGATCCGGTGCGAGAGAACCGCGATCGTACTACTGAACTGGAGTATACGAAGTGGATAAAACGGGTGTGCTTCGAGTAGCGGATTGTCGGTGAAAAACATAGAAAGAGAGAGAGAGAGAGAGAGAGAGAGAGAGAGAGAGAGAGACAGATGCGCGAGCATGTGTCGTCTCTTCGAGACGTCGCGGACGACAAGTCTCGAGACAGATGAGATATCTGGAGCAGTGAGAAAAAGAGTGAAAGACGGAGAGAGAGAGAGAGAGAGAGAGAGAGAGAGAGAGAGAGAGAGGGAGAGGATGAGGACCATAGGTGCAATTGGCTCTGACTAAAGTCAAACCAGGGTGACGAGTAATACGGGAGACGCGAGACGTTTCTTAGGAAAGAAAGCTGCTCTTGGAGTTGTCAAAAGAAATAATTATAAAAAAAGTTGATTCTCGTGTGGCATTACTGGCTGTGGTACGCGTTCTTCACGTACTCGCTTTAAACATTGT